>SNQJ01S0030147.1:37742-55853 GCA_010110895.2 Picea sitchensis
TAATCATGTCATTATTATTATTATTATTATTATTGGATTAATCCCCATTGAGGATTAATCATGTCGGTAATTGTATAAGGACCAAATCCCCTTTTGCGGATTGGTCATCGGACAATTACAAAGTGTTGAACAAGAAGTCGGCCCCAACAATTATAATGAAAGGGACATAATTAATTAAAGTTGGGTTTACCCACCCAGAGTGTGAGGTCGGCCCTACCAGATGGTGAATCTTCACACATGACAGATTGATATAAATAAGAGGCTAGCGCCTCACTTCTTACACACACTTCACTTGCTCATTCTCTTATGAGGCAAGATGCAATTGGAAGTTGAAGAGAGGAGAAGAAGGGTGGCGCATCTCTTGGGGAGGACTTTCTGTATTGGTTTGAGTTATATCTTGAACATTGTATAAGCTATTTATGATAAGGAAGTTTTGTTGGGTTTTCTTCCCGTAGAGGGTTTCCTAGGATAAATGTTGTGTCTCTTGTGGATGTGTATTTCTCAGTGATCTTGTTCTTATTATACTCTTATCTTATGAAATGCAAAGAACTATAATAATGGCATAAAACATTAACACTCTTGTGGCCTTAGCTTGCCATCCAGCTACAAAGTTCATCTCTGCAGTATTACCACTGAGTTGTTGCTCAGCTTCTTTTTCTGACAACTTTTCTTCTGCCAGTTCTCCTATTGGTGCATCTCTAGCTTCCTCTAGCAGCTCTCCAGACTAGAGTTTGTCCTTTCCTTCTGCTGCAGACCTTGGCATTGCAGTATCCATTTGTTTAGCCTCCTGACTGAAATTTCTAAGCAATTCCACCGAATGCTCCTCTCCTGAAATCATGATTGTGTCCTTGCAGCCGTATGTTGGTTCTGGATGGTCTAACCAATCCTCCAACATCCTCAATTCCATCTCCCACATAGTGATTAACTCATCTGCGTGCTCCTCTTCTGTTGTGGAAGATTTTGATGTTTGCTCCATTTCTTCTTTCTCTTTGACAATCACAGCTGGTTGTCCTTCTGTTGTTGTTGCATCTATAACACAGGATTTGGCCTCCACTGGGCTGCTTGGTAGGAATACCTCAATTCCCCCAATGATTAGAATGAATCTCTGATCCTTCTCCATCAGCTCTCCTTGTTGATACGAACTCACCTTTGAGTTCATGAGACTTTCACATGGCCTCATCTGCTCTCCCTTGCCCACCTAGCAATAAGGGATTTCTTCTCTGCCCTCCTGGTAGTCTATGAGATCCTCTAATGAACTCATATCATTTCCCACCTAACAACTTGAAATTTCATTACTACCCACCTGGCAGTCTTTGGGATCAACCAATGACCTCTCCTCATTGCCCACTTGGAAAATTGAAAGTCCCTTACTTCCCACTTGGCATTTTCTGAGATCATCCAGTGATCTCTTCCCCTCATCATCACTGAGATTTCTCCAACCTTCTGGCTCACAGATGTGAACCACTTATTCTATGTCTTTGAGGCTTTCAGCATACCTCAGACACATTTTCAACAACCTTTGTTGTTTTCTGGCCAACAATTCCTTGACTGGCCACTTCACCTTCTTCTTTATGGGCCACTCATACACCCAATGTGTCTTTGCATCCTGTTGCATTTTCAATGCAAGTTGTTCCATTCGTGCTCTCACCTTAGCGAGTTCTTTGTCCATCTCAGATTTTCCTTTTGGCTGGTGGTCTTCTCTTCGACCACGTCCATGACCTTCAGTAGCCATCTTCTTCCTTCTACCTTCCCTCTTGGCAAGTCTGTTGTTTACTATGCAACCAAGAGCATTTTCAGCATTTCCTACAGTCCACATGATTGTCTATTGACTGCTGTGCATCATCTTGCAACAATCACCACATAGATGAATCTCTAGTTTTCTGATACCACCTAATAATATAAGACTTCCTCCTTCAATCCTTTTCCTCTGAAATATACAGACGAAATCCCTCTCTGATACCACTTTGGTGGTATCAGACTATATTATGTATCTCCTGCCTGTTATCCAAAAACAAAGATAACAACTTTTTTATGTTCCTCCTTTGCCTTCCTCTCCCTACAATCTACAGACAGAAAGTGGCTTTGATACCACTTTGGTGAAGAACCCCTACCTCTGCCTCGGTAGGGTGCACTAACCTCTCGGTCTAAGGATTGTTCTTCTTTTGATGAGCTGAAAATGGCTCTTTGATTCCCTACTGGAATCTTCAATTCATTTGACCACGGATCCTTCTGAACTCTGCCCCACGCAAACAAGCACCAAGCATGAGCTTCACCTCCATGCGACCACTACCTCATGACCGCAAGATTAACAGGGTCTAGCTCCTCCGAGCACTTCATCTTTCATGATTCAAGGAATCACGACACAACTCCAACCTCTCGCATTTCAAGTCCCCAACTTCCGAAAACCCAGTGGTTGGATCAGATGGTCTAGATCCTTCTCGATCCGATGGCCTTGGCTTTCCCCTGGTTTCATGTATCGGGGATTTGAAAGTCAAGGTTTGACCTTGCCACCAAACTTCACGAACCTCAATCTTCCGATATTCAACCTACGGCCTAGATCCAACTGGATCAATGGCTCCGATCCCCTTTTCACTTTCAACGCCGAACGAACCTCCATCTATCCTCTTCACGACTCAGCGCGATCAAACGATCTTCATGGTTTTGGCACTCCTCTATGGGAGAGCTCCATCATTTGTTTGAGACTCAATGAATCTCTAGCGTATTCTCCTTCGTCAACCCTTGCTCTGGATCTAACGGCTCACAATCTTTCGGGGAATTCTTTGAACCCTGATGGCTTCTAGATCTTTGCCAAACGTCAGCTGAATGGACACTCCTAACTTATTTCAGGGTTTCATGACCATCAACTCTCGGGCACGATGTTCTCCAAACCCATAAAACTGAAATGTGAAGTGCCCCTGTGTGCACGAGCCGTTAAGGTCTGCACAACTCCTGCAGATCCGATGACTTTCGGCTATCTGCGCTAGATCTGACAGCCCATATCTAATATCCCTTATACACTCTCCTATGTGCCTGGACGTAGGTTCGACGGTCCAAATTTTCTCTCCCAACGTTGATCCAATGACAGTTGTGCTCCCCCTCCTGAGCTTTCGCTCCTTCCTTATCTTGGAAGATTTTCTAATTGTCGAAGGTTTCAACCTTTGAATTTCTCCTGCGAGCCCTGAGACTTTGGGTCTCGTATGCATTCTGAAAATGCTATCCTTTCTGATCTTTTTCAACTTCTGAAACCTCGAAGGGTTTCTCGACCTCTGCAACTCCTTGCAGGATCCTTGCACATTGTTGTGCTATCTCGTCTAAGCTTGTCTATGGATTTGACTTTGAAGTGTCTCGGCCTGTTGTTCCTTTCTGTTGGAACTTTGTGTGCAAAGGCACTATTCCTCCTGAGCTTAATAACTTGAAACAAGTTCTTCCTGTGCACACTCCTTGTGCTTTGACTAACCTTCAGATGTCTATCATTCAACACTTCACTAAATGTTGGCCTGGTGCAATCCTTGCACCTTTCTTTGTCCTCCTTGAGCTTCAACTTCTTGGACCTCAATGATCTCTGTCCCTTTCTCTCCTTGAAGGGATATAAGTGTCCTCTGAAAACTTATGCTCAAGAACTCCTTCCTGACCCTACAGAGTGTTCAGTAAACCTATGAGTGTCTTCCCTGTGACACTTCCCTTATCTCAAAAATCACAATAGAGTTCCTTCCGTGCACTCTATGCACTCGCTCAATGCCCTCCTGGCAGATCTTTACAGAACCTTCAGTGATTCTGTCTTCTCTCTATGCCCTCCTCTTCACAGTCTAACCTACAAGGTGTTCAACAACCTTGAGGCTTCTCCCTTGAGCCTATGATTCATTTGGCGCGCCCTCCTGGAACATCTCATTCCAAATTCTGCAGAACTCAAAAGTGCACTCTTACACTGGCTTATAGAACCCTCAATATTCTGTCATGCAACCTCTTGCATGAGGCTGCAAAGAACCCAGACTTGAAAATAAAAGAAAATCTAGAATAGATGAAAAAATATATCTATCCATGTAGATGGAATCTAACACACATCTACAACATATAAATGAACACACACATAGCATTCATGAAAGACACATAAACACACAGAATCATATGCAGGAAAAACTGCTCTTTTCTCATTAACATAAATATTTGATTACAATGTGTACAAAGCTCGAACTGCTACAAAGTCTCGGCTCACTCTTCTCCTCTCAAATCTCCCTATATGCCTCTCACAGAACTAACTCATCTAAGTACAAAAGATCTTTTACATAGGGGGGGATCCTCGAGCTCTTCCCTCCAAGCTACCTACTTTCATTAATTACATTGAATGGATCTTCAATGGTTGTCTAGTCCAAATCAGATCTAGATCTTAGCCTGTTGTCAACCATTTAAGGTGACACTATATACAGCCTGCATAAAAGCACTGCTTGGCTCTACCAGCCTTAGAATCATTTAATTCATTTAATTTCAATTTGAAGTTTGAAATTGAGAGGGTTGGTGCCTCTCTTATCCATTGAATGTGTGCTCTGATGTGTTGGTTGGTTGGCGCTTTGCTGGGTTGGAGCGATGCTCTTGCATCACATACCTCAGGTTTCCCGCAACCTTATGTTGTTTCCTAGGTACTTATTTGGGCCTTCACGACCCTGTTGGTGGCTCTACTAAGATGAATACCCTTATAGTGGCCTCAATGGCTGGATGGTGGCTATGTTGGCGGCCTATGGCCTCTATTGATCCTGTCGGTAGCTCTATCATTTGTTGTCTTGGTTGGAATCCTTTTTGGCCCTACTGGTGATCGGTTGACGATTGGACGACTATTTTTGTATGTTGGATATTGGATGTTAGCGACCTATTGGATCTACTAGTGGTTGTTAGCGTTTGTTGGTTGCTTGGCCACACCTCGACTCCCTTTGTCACCTCTTTATAGAATCCACTTAGCACGTGTGTCCTCTCCACCCTTTGCTGCTACGATGCCTGTTGTGGCAACCACTTCTCCCGTCCATAGCCTGTGTGCACTCTCTAAAACCTTTGTAGCCTACGACTCCTTTCTTTCCCATCCAAAAACTTATTTAGCACCTATGTGGATCATGCCTACAACCTCTGCCTTTGCCCTTTATCCCACTTCCTTAGATATTGTATCTCATGACAATAGCTTCTCACTCACACCAGCACCCACATGTATCATGTTGTAGCCTCATCCCCCTACAACCATTTCTCCAGCTGAAAAATCAGATCTCTCTGCAACAATATTTGATTGTGCACTCAATCATCTACTTTCATGCGGATGTACAACGTGGTCGTACGACAAATATATATGGTGGTCATACGTTGTACGACTACCTCCTTTTTTTTAATATTTACCTTATATCCCTGTAGAGCTTAAAAAAATAAAACAATAACAATTTCTCACCATGTAAATCATGTCTATATATACTTGGTTCCTCTTTCAAAGATCAGATTTTGATACCATGTTAAATTTATCTTAACCCAACACCTAACAGTTAATTCCAAATAAATTAATTATTGAATAAAAGAACAGTTGAGTTATTAACAAAACATTATAGTGGAACCAAATAAGGAAACCATACAGAAAGTACACACATAATTTTTGGGTATGGAAAACCCATAATGGAAAACCAATACCTTGTTGATTTTATTAGATAAAATCCTAGGCTCTCATCCTGGGATAATGGCCCACTTGAGGAAAACACATATCAAAAAAATATCCTAGCCTATCACACATGGTTGCTATCCATTTTCTCCTTTCATCATACCCTACCCCTGCACACTTGGATGAAATTCCTTCTCCACCCAATCAACGAGATCTCACTCATTCATTATATGTGTGTCTACTCTTCTCACATAGGCTTCCTTTTATAATCTTGAGTTTACCCTAAATCCAAAACCTTAGATCTCCAAAGTGATCAAAGGCTGAGATTAAATCTCACCTTCACTTTATGATCTAATGGCTAGGATTTAATTGAAATCACTAATTCCAAAAACTTAGGAATTTTAATTAAATTAAACTCCATTAATTACAAAAGTAGATTCACTTTAATAATCACTTTATTAAAGTGAATATCCTAATTCCTAAGAGGCATTAAGGACAAATTCCACATGTTAGACGCAAAATCGATGTGGAAGTACATGTATGATGCTACAAACATCAACAAATAGTTATTCTATTAAGATATTTCTACATGTGGATATTGTTCCACCCTCTAGAGAATATTATCAATGATATTGATATGTAAGCTAGAAGAACAAATTCAAGAAAATGAAAAAATTTAGTGTCACCTTTCAATATTCAACCTTGTGTTTAGTGTGTCCTATATTGTGTCTTTTCTCATGGTATCAAAGAAATGAAGTTTCATGGCGTGTGAAAGCTTTCCTCCCATGCCAATCCATGTATAACAAAGCATTGATGTAAGTGTTTGTTGACCAAATAGAGTTGTAGATTGTGTACTATATTAATTATGTAAAGTGTGTTGAGTTTGTGTGTCTAGAGTGTGCCCTTATTTTGGTTATTTTCCCAATGTATAGAGTGTGCCTTTATATGTGAAATCTATTTTGTTTTGTTGTTTATGACTTTTCTATAGAAGGGGAGACATTTTATTTGTCCCCTCCATAAGGATTGTGAAATTCCTTCAAAAGGTTGGTTGCTCCCATTGTACTTTGAGATGGTAATCCTTTCTCTACAATGTTGAGGGAAAGATTTTGGCTCTTCATAGTTTGGCCAACCAATTTATTCTAGACAAATATATCACCTAATATTGACTATATGTTGTTCCATAGAGAACAAAAATCCTCATCACCCTCGACGTGATGAGTGTAGTGTATTGTAGTACTCTAATTTTGCTCTTTTGGAATTATGCATATTTAATTATATAGATATATGTGTATTCATGGTCACAATTGCTTGAATGTATAGCCATGTGCACTAAGTAAATAAAAATTTAACATGGACATGATATTTTCATGTGTTTTATAAATTGAGATATATGTACTATGAATGCACTTTGATGATTGATAACAAAACAGTCTATGCAAACCACTATTAGGGGTAGGAAGGGGATATGGTGCAATAAGAGGGGAAGTGAGGAGATTTTATGTTGGGGAAATAATGTTTCCATGTGTATTATGATTCATTCCTCCATTTTTAGAATAAATTTTGGAAATTTTATGTTAGCTATCTTTCTTGGGTTATCCATTGCTCTTAGAAATTCTCATATGTAATGATAGAGTTTCTTCTTCCTTAACTTCCACTAGAATAACGAGAAAATCAATTGAGTACGCTACAATTGATTATATCATGGACACCAAGATGAAGGGCAACCACCAACATAACATCCAATTATATTGGGTTGTTAAAGCAAGGCAATAGATTCACCGAGGAAAGTGGCTCACCATGAGCCATATTCTACAGGAGTTTCCATTCTGATGTAGGAACTTGACATGATGGGGATCATTTTTTCCTAGGCGGGCACTGATCTAGGTGGAAAATGGTGGCCACCCACCTATTCCATTGACTTATAATGGTTCCACATCTTGGTAATTCTACTACAATGTTTTTAGGTCTTGAACTTCTACCATGTTTTTAAGCCTATTTCCCTTGGGTTTTTGGTAGTTGACATAGGCTACAAAATATTTGATTAGTTGACATGCTAAACACATAGAACATGAATTAAAATTTGTAATGATCCAAGAAACACCCTAAACGAATTNTATTGACTATATGTTGTTCCATAGAGAACAAAAATCCTCATCACCCTCGACGTGATGAGTGTAGTGTATTGTAGTACTCTAATTTTGCTCTTTTGGAATTATGCATATTTAATTATATAGATATATGTGTATTCATGGTCACAATTGCTTGAATGTATAGCCATGTGCACTAAGTAAATAAAAATTTAACATGGACATGATATTTTCATGTGTTTTATAAATTGAGATATATGTACTATGAATGCACTTTGATGATTGATAACAAAACAGTCTATGCAAACCACTATTAGGGGTAGGAAGGGGATATGGTGCAATAAGAGGGGAAGTGAGGAGATTTTATGTTGGGGAAATAATGTTTCCATGTGTATTATGATTCATTCCTCCATTTTTAGAATAAATTTTGGAAATTTTATGTTAGCTATCTTTCTTGGGTTATCCATTGCTCTTAGAAATTCTCATATGTAATGATAGAGTTTCTTCTTCCTTAACTTCCACTAGAATAACGAGAAAATCAATTGAGTACGCTACAATTGATTATATCATGGACACCAAGATGAAGGGCAACCACCAACATAACATCCAATTATATTGGGTTGTTAAAGCAAGGCAATAGATTCACCGAGGAAAGTGGCTCACCATGAGCCATATTCTACAGGAGTTTCCATTCTGATGTAGGAACTTGACATGATGGGGATCATTTTTTCCTAGGCGGGCACTGATCTAGGTGGAAAATGGTGGCCACCCACCTATTCCATTGACTTATAATGGTTCCACATCTTGGTAATTCTACTACAATGTTTTTAGGTCTTGAACTTCTACCATGTTTTTAAGCCTATTTCCCTTGGGTTTTTGGTAGTTGACATAGGCTACAAAATATTTGATTAGTTGACATGCTAAACACATAGAACATGAATTAAAATTTGTAATGATCCAAGAAACACCCTAAACGAATTTTGTATGCAAACTTTGTGACCTTGGGAAGTTGATGTATAAACTAGCCTTCTCGGTGCCCACATTCATTTTTCCACATCGTTCCCTAGGGTTAGGGGTGTCAATTTTCACATGCAACTCTATGTGACTAATTTGATATCTGAAAATTGTTTCCTATTCAGCTAATAGTAAACCCTAGTTGTTATCATTAAACATATTTACAATGAAATTATTGACTGAAAATATAACAGCGGAAACAACAAGATCATATATGAATCATCAATACATATGAGACACAAATATATGTTCTGTAACTCTGTCAAATTCACAAATTCGGAGGGAAAAACCAGCCCTCTCAATAGCTTACAAAAATCACCAAATTTGAGGACAAAACTAGTCCTCTCTACAACCACAAAATCAACAAAATTTCCTGAGACAAATCCAAACTTACAAATCTGTTGCAGACCAAATGTATGGGTTGTTGATGTCACTCGTATTGTTGCTAACGTTAGCTTGTATGTAAATGCTCCTACCCAGAAAACTTGTACGGACATGTTCCTTCCCAGAAACCTTGTACAAACATACATGATCATCCTTACTAGAACCCACTACATACACGATTGTTCCCACTACAACCTGCATACATACGCGACTGTTCCCACTAAAACCCGCGTACATGCATCAAAAATTTGTACGGACATTTCTGTGCGATTCTCTCTCTACGGATTCCTCCACACGTGCCTCCTTCCTCACTTCCCACATGTGATCCAGGAACCCTAGGCCGGATTTCCTAGGTGCATAAATCTCCTTGCTGAAATTTCCATGCTCCTTAGCACAAGTGTTTACTCACTTATGCTAAATCCATGATGCCACAATGATAAAATGTCACAATGACCTCTCTCATTTATATACAAGTCCAATGAGTAAGTTTAGGATCCATTCCTAAAATCAACAATTAATTAGAATATTTTATTCCTCTTTGTGGGTGTGACACCCCATCACAAGCCCACAAATCCCATCAACTTGCCCATGTGGCCCTAGCCTCATTCCAAGGCTGATTTCACTAAAATGAAAGGTTGATCTGGTGCCAAACAAGATTTCCAAATGCATGACACCATGGCCCTTAGTGGGAATATGTCCTGAAGATATTCCTCTTAGCGAGGGAGGTATTCTCTATCACTCCTAGCTTGCCTCTAAAGTAGAAAAATTTCCCCTTCACTAGGGGTTTGGTGAGAATATATGCAATCTTCTCATCCGTGGAAATGTGTTGGAGCTTCATAACTCCCTTCTACACCTTGTATCTGATGAAGTGGTATTTGATCTCAATGTGTTTCAACTTATCATGAAACACTGGATTCTCTGAGATTTTGATACAACTCTGATTGTCATAGTGAATCACAATAGGCTCCAACTCCTTACCAAATATCTCTGCAAGAAGTTTGTGAAGCCAAATAGCCTCACAAATTGCCAAGCTAGCTACCATATACTATGCCTCTATTAAGTTGAGTGTCATAGAAGTTTGTTTCTTGTTGTACCATGAAACCATTGTTGATATTAGGATAAAGAAACCACCAGAAATTCTCTTCATGTCAACTGCACTACCTACTCAATCTGAATCTGAATATCCATGCACCTTCACTTTGTTAAGAACCAATGACCTGAATACAAAATATCACAACAGATCCAAAGATATCTGAATACAATCACCACACAAGATATATGAAACCATATAGAAAACCACCACTTTATTATATCAAACCCTTGAGGTAGGGTAACACCATACAATGGATCCTATTATGGAAGGGATCCTCTCTTGTTCACTTGCCTCTTTGAGGGGGAATCCTCCTATTGAGCTAAAGCTCACAATACAATACTTCTCTTCCTATCCCATTACATTGCTTGAANCATGTCCCATTACATTGCTTGAACCCATTTATATATTTCTACCATCACCTAAGAACATTTTAGAGGATGAATCTTCTAGGACTAGAACCTTCTAAGAAGTCCTCTTACATTTATTATATCTAACTACCCATTTATTATATCTAACTACCATAGTGGGTCTTATTTAATAATATAGTGGACCTAGTCCACCTTACATTGAATGGCCTCCATTATTATCACTATGGGCCCTCTAGGTCCCCCCACTACCTCTCTAGCTACCTTACATTACATCCCCCTTATGAAAGCATTGTCCTCAATGCTTGATGTACAACCATATACCATGGTCTCATGGATAAGTGTGAACCATAGTGATGAAGTAGACTAGAGAACCAGGGTCCCATTGAGAAATGGAAGCCACCATGCTGAAGTAGTCCAACCTCCATTGTAAACTAGGGTCCCATATCCAATTCCTCATGTGAACCCCACATGGAAGATATCGGTACCCAATAACCAACTGAAAATGATGCTCCCAATACTGACACCTATCATGTGGATCCAAATAAGAATATCCATCCACATAGTGGGAGATGATCTACGATGAATCTGGAAGGAACAATAACATTGTAGAATATGCAATATGGGCACTGGTAAATAGCTCCTGATGTGGGACATTGATGTTCTCTATAAAAGGTGGAGTAGAGTCATCAAATAAAATATGGAAGTGGTTGTCATCCTAGAAATGACAACCATTCATATATCAATCATTGCAATCGGCCTCAAAATCATACCAAGCATATATTTATTGATTATATTCATCCCTGAGGTCCTCCATAAGATATCTCTCTTGCATATTATCCAATGAATCTTGAATACTATGAAAACTATCATTGAGGCCATCCGATCTGTTATTCAATGTCTCAAACAATTGGGCTTTGAATGATTCAGTAATATGTAGAATTTATTTGAGGGTTTGAGAAGAAATAGTCATATGAGCACCCTATGAAAATGCATGAACTCTTCAGTCCCACCGCTGTCATGAAAAAACCCCAAAAATAGAACAATAAATTACTGCAGAAAATTGCGGCGTTTTCCGAAAAAACCCTGAAAAACTGTTGAATTTAAAATGCTCATAACTTCACTTCTCGGACTCCTTTTCGGCTGATTTTTTTTTTGAAATTGGGTGAAATTGTGAGAAGAAATCAGATATTTAATTTGTTTGGGAAAATTTGGCATCCATATGCGACAGAAATAAATAAATTGTGTCGTCGTCCGCGGAAAAAAACCTTGAAAATTTACAGATTTTAAAACTTCAATATCTTGACTTCCCAGATTCTGTTTCGGCCAATTTTTGTTTTTCTCAAATTGGGTTTTTTTATAAGATAAAATCAGATCTACAACCTGTTTCTGCAAATTTTGCACAGAAATATATCAAAAATTTCTAGAATGTTGTGGCCCTCTTTTTTCTTCTCTGAAAAAAAAAATTGCAA
The DNA here is from genome assembly GCA_010110895.2 of Picea sitchensis. Taxonomy (NCBI): domain Eukaryota; kingdom Viridiplantae; phylum Streptophyta; class Pinopsida; order Pinales; family Pinaceae; genus Picea; species Picea sitchensis. Next base: position 49,781 of record SNQJ01S0030147.1, read on the forward strand.
AAATAAAAAAAATATTTTCCCACAATGTCTGCCAAGGAAAGTGTTATGATACCATTTGTTAAGGACCTGAATAGATATACAAATATAATCACCAAAAATACTGAATACACAATAGATCTACAAATCAAGATAGAATAAACCACACTTTATTATTACCAAACCCTTGAGGTAGGGCAACACCATACAATGGATCCTATTATGGAAGGGATCCTCTCTTGTTCACTTGCCTCTTCGAGGGGACATCCTCCTATTGAGATACTGCTCCAAATATAATAATTTTATTCATGTCCCATTACATTGCTTGAACCCTTTTATACAATGCTACCATCACCTAAGAACATTCTAGAGGAGGAATCTTCTAGAAGTAGAACCTTCTAAGAAGTCCTCTTACATTTATTATATCTAACTACCCATTTATTATATCTAACTACTACAATGGGTCTTATTTAATAATATAGTGGACCTAGTCCACCTTACATTGAATGGCCTCCACTATTATCACTATGGGCCCTCTGCCCCCCCCACACTACCTCTCTAGCTACCTTACACACACTCCATCACCTCTAGCATATTTTATTCCAAATCTAATTGTACCCCGAAGGTACCTGAGCACATGCTTTGTTTCTACCCAATGCACCTATCTCGACTCAATCATGAACTGACTCAAGGTGTTGACAACAAAACAAATATATTTCCCGGTGTTAACTAGGTACATCAATAAACCAATCAACTTCATGTACATTGTGGGATCCACCAAGTTTGAATCTGAAGCCCCTATCATTCTCAGATTGGTGGTCATAGGTGTAGTCATGGACTTACATTCCATCATCCTGAATCTCTTCGGTATCTTGACTGCATATTTCCCTTGTCCGAGGAATATATCGTCTAGTTTTTTCTACATCTCTAATCCCATGAAGTAATGCATCAAACCAATGTCCTACATATCGAAATCTGAAGCCAATTCCTTCTTGCACCTGGTAATCAAATTCTCATCTCCTATGAGAAAAAAAATCATCGACATATAACACCAATATGAGAGGATCCTTACCAACCTGTAGGAGATATAGGTTGGGGCATGTGTCACTCTTGGTCAATCCCAAGATCTACAGATACCCATCAATCCTTGAGTACCATGCCCTAGGTGCATGCTTGAGTCCATACAAATCCTTCTTCAACCTTCACACATGGTATTTTCTCCCATGTACCTCAAATATTTGAGGTTTCTCTATGTACACTTTCTCCTCAATCACACCACTGAGGAACGTTGTTTTCACATTCATCTGATGTATCTTCCATCGCATAATCGGAGCAAGAGAGATAACAACCTTGATAGAGGTGTACCTGGAAACTGGAGCAAAAGTCTCCTCATAATCTACTCCCTCATTATGGGAGAACCCTCAAGCTACGAATCTTTCTTTATACTTCTCAATACTACCATATGCAATATGCTTGATCTTATAGATCCACTTGGAAGTTACCACAGACTTCCCTTCTAGTCTTAGAACTATGTCACAAACATTATTCTTCATGATGGACTGATACTCCTCCATAATGGAATCCTTCCAAACCTATTGGCATGCCACCTCCTCAAAATTGGAATGTTATGAATCAATGATGTTACTCATAAGATCCATGTAGCTGGAAAATATATGTGGAGGTATTCTATCTCTAAAGGTGCCTTTGGGGGTTGCATGTCCCTTGACATCCTTCAAGTTCTCTCGAAACCATATAGGTCTCGTGTCCTCATCACTAGGAGATCCATTGGATCCACAAACACCTCTGACTCCTCCTCATAATATGAGGGTTGCTCCTCTGTACTATATGGAAATGTACTCTCCTCAACCTTTGGGGGATGTTGTTATTCACCACCTGTTGTGATCTCATGGGACCTCCTAAAATCCAATTCCTCCTCAAACCTGACATCCCGACTAACCACAACATATCAATGTCCTAGAATTTACATATGGTAGGATTTCAAATTCTCGTTGTATCCCACAAACATGTCCTTTCTTATGGAAGGTTCCAACTTTGTTCTCTTCTCCTTAGGAACATAGATGTAGAATGGATAACCAAAGATCCTAAAATTTCTTATCTCAGGTTTCACTCCTGTGAATGTCTCCTCACAAGTCTTGTTCCACAAGATCCTATGAGGACTCATGTTCTGAATAGAAATTGTAGTGTTGCATGCTTCTGCCCATAGGATCATGGGTAGATCATGTAACATTTCCTTGGAAGTCTCAACTATGGTCTGGTTCTTCCTCTCTACAACCCCATTCTATTGTGGGTTGAAAGGAACTGTTAGCTCCCTCTTAATCCCTACTTTTTTATAGAATTTATTGAACTCATTGAAGGTATACTCACCCCTGTTGTCTGACCTCAAAACCTTGATCTTCTTCCCTGTCTAATTCTCCACCAGAGATTTGAATTCCTTGAATTGACTAAAGACTTCATCATTGGTATTCATGAAGAAAATACATGTACTCCCAGAATAATCATAAATAGAGGTCACATAATATCGGAAACCACTCGCAAATGGAACTGACATCGTTCCACACACATCTAAATGTACCATGTCCATGATCTTCTTGCACCTACTGTCACTGCTTGGAAAAGAAACCTTGGCATTATTTCCTAGTGCACAACCTATGCATACTCCCTGGTGTTTAGTTCAAAACTCTATAATACTTGTAACCATCTTCCTTAATACTGGAAATACCTGTTGATGTAAGTGTCCCAATCTCTTGTTCCAAAGCTCGCATAAATTATCACAGTCATGCACTAGGGCCCAAGTTGTTTGACCAGTCAACTTGTAGAGACTACCATCATGAGCACCAATGACCTTCGTTGAGTCTAGACTCGATCCTTTTGTCCAAGCAAGAACCTTCCCATATACGAATGCCACTGCATACCCTCTATCCTCTATGGTAGATATGGATAGTAGGTTCCTCTTTAGTCAAGATACATACAACACTTCACTCATCTTGTTATACTTTATGGACTTCAGTTGAAACGAAGGTGTGCCAACTCCCTTGAACGCATACTTGGAATTATCACCAAGTTCCACTTGCAATCATGAGTTCTCCTCTTTCAAACTGGTGAGTGATTTATGTGATCCTATCATATGACAATAATCTCCACTATCCACCGACCAACTCTCCCTGGTGACCTGCCTAGAAAAAAAAAATATGCAACAACAACTTGTTATACTTGCAACAACAAAATTGTGTCTCAAAGATGATCCCTTTCTCTTCAAATCCTCTTCTTTGATACCATGTCTATTTTTGCATACAACTCTATGTGACTAATTTCATATCTGAAAATTGTTTCCTAGTGAGCTAACAATAAACCCTACCTGTTTTTACTTAACAAATTTACACTGAAATTATTGACTGAAAATAGAGCAGTGGAAAAAACAATATCAAAGATGAATCATCAACACATATGAGACACAAAATTTTTGTTTTGTAACTCTGTCAAATTCATAAATATTGAGGGAAAAACCATCCCTCTCAACAACTTACAAAAATCACCAAATATGAGGACAAAACCAGTCCTCTCTACAACCACAAAATCAACGAAATTTACCGAGATAAATCCCAACTTACAAATTTGCTGTAGACCACATGTACAGAATGTTGATGTCACCCATATTGTTGTTGATGTTAGCCTGTACAGACTTGCTACTACCCATAAACCTTGTACAGACGTTGGCAACTGTCCTTACTGGAACCCACATACATACACAATTATTCCCATTGCAACCCGCGTACATACATGATTTTTCCCACACACGTGTGTCTTTCCTCACTTCCCACATGTGATCTAGAAACCCTAGGCCAGATTGCCTAGGTGTAGAAATTTCCTTGTCGAAATTTCCATGCTCCCTAGCACAAGTGTTTACTCACTTATGCTAAATTCGTGATGCCACAATAATAAAATGTCACAATTATGTCTCTCCTTTATATACAAGTCCAATGAGTGAGTTTAAGAGCCCTTCCTAAACTCAACAATTAATGAGAATATTTATTCCTCTTTGCAGACGTGACATCCCATCACAAGCCCACAAAGTCCATCAACTTTCCCATGAGGCCCTAGCATCATTCCAAGGCCGATTTCACTTAAATGAAAGGTTGATCTGGTGCCAACAAATATTTCCACGTGCCTAACACCATGGCCCTTGGTGGGAATACCTCCTGAAGCTACATAATGTTCAACAAGGGATTTTGGATCTTCATGGTTTTTTCCTCTTAGAACTTTATTTTGTATGTTAAAAAGACAATCTTGGCCTCTTATATTTCCCGCTTGCAAATGAGTGTATCTAACACATCTCTCTTCAGAGATAAACTACCATCAATCTTGCTAGTTTGTATTGCTTTGCATATTGTAGTATTTTTCTATTTCATTCATTAAAATAATTTATATTTCACTATATTACTATGCTCTGTGTTATATCTTTATGTGTTTCCATTTATATTTTTATCTTCATTTCTTTCTCAACATAATCTAGATTATACGTACTTGTAATATGATAACATACAACATCACATAAATTATAACCATATATTAATTTTATTTCTTAATGCTTTTATAACCCAAATAGCATAAATCTATTTCAAACCCAAAATTTTTAAGCATAAAACAATTTTCCACTAATTCTCTTTTAATCTAATTAATACATACTTGAATAAATCCATAAATTCAAAATTATGACATATTTTAGATATACACCCACAAATTCAAAATTATGACCTATTTTAAACCCAATATTTTAAATTCTTGGATACCACATTTTCCTTTAGAGTCTCCCCTAAATAGATACAATGATCGATTATAAACATAATAGATTAAAAAATGAGCTCCTAAATCATCAAACCCCTTTCCTTATTTATGCATTTCCCTGTTTGAAATAAGGTGTTAACATGAATTCACGTCTATTTGAAGGGGAAAAAGCTTCTTCAATATTTCATTCAAATTAAATTAATTTGAAGGAAAAAAAAAAAAAAAAAGGTTTGCATCTTATTTGATTCCATGTGACTATGAATGTGTCCAAACATGATTTAGCTTTGTGTTAAATGGATTTTCATATCGATGGAAGGACACACCATTTGGAAAGTCTTATTTCATAATTATATAATGCCAAAGCCTCCTTACACAAATAAGGATGGTGAGGTTGGTCTCAATCTTCACATGATTTAGCTTTGTGTGTTAAATGGATTGGCATAGCCATGGAAGGATACATATTTTGGAAAGTCTTATTTCATAGTTATATAATGCTTAGCCTCTTTATAGAAATAAAGGAGATAATGAGGTTGGTTTCAATCTTCAAATTTAATTGATCATTAACACTTAAGTTAATGTATATAAATTATTCTTTGGATGGGGTGAAACATGGGTCACACGCGTCAATGGATGGAGTGATTACAAGGCCAGTTAAAGCCCCTCGCTGCCACCCTCCCCCCTTGTCCAATCGTGATGGTCAATCTGCATGAGAGCCAAGACTTAGTGCGTCGGGTCTTAATGGAAGCCCAGGATCGACTCCTCGACTTCAGTATGATTTTGGTTATGGCCATTACACCTACACTAATGGCTACCAGAGCCATCAATGCCTTCACCCTCCTGGTCTTTTCACCATGCGGGAAGTTTTATATGGGGCACTTGGGCCCAAATCACTGCATCATATTGTTAATTCTGCTCCAAGATTCAACCTGCTGAGTTGGAATTTCAGCTTTCCTGGTGCTCTGCCCAACCATGCCATGAGAAAGAGGCAAGCCCCAACGAGGGTCGACCTACTATAGCAGGTTTGGTCGGCACAACCTGTTGGATTTTAATGTTGTTCAATTACATTCAGTTTCTTTATAAATTTACTTGAACTGAAGCATAAACCATGAACAATAGCAGTAGTGATAAACAAGATCACAAGAAGAATAACCATGCACAGAGACACGAGTACAATTGAAAATGATAAGATAGAAATTATTATATTAGATTGATGTTATTACAATGATGAGAGTTTAATATATATAGAACATATGGTGACCATCCATGAAAGGATGTGTCACTTGGATAATAAGTA
>SNQJ01S0030147.1:59482-74581 GCA_010110895.2 Picea sitchensis
GAGTGTTATGTTAAGGGATTATTAACAAGAATATTGGATGTGATAAAAAAAGGTTGTGTGGGTCTATTGCATAATATAATTCCAAGGCCCAATGTACATAAGAGCAAAGTGGAGCTTGTAGAGTCAGTTAAATAATGAAGATCTTGTAGAAGGATGTACATAGATAGAGAACATGAAGTGAACGGTTGATAAGGGCTTAGGGAGAGCATAGACAAACTAATAATCAATTGCTACATAGTTTAAATGACTTTCAAAGACAAATCAATAAGGATTCTCACATAAAACATGAAGCCAATGACTGAAGAATGACATTAATAGGAGCATGAAGGTAAGGTAAGTCTCCTTAGCCTTGAAGGTAGGAATTTAATGATGGTTGAAAAACATGTATGAAGCTAGTGAGTGAAGAATGACATTAATAGGAGTAGGAAGGTAAGATACGTATCCTTATCCTTGAAGGTAGGAATGTGATGATGGCTGTAAAATATGTTGCAAAAGGAACAATGGCCTATTGAGGTGATGCGTGACTTATGGGAGGGTGAGTCATCTCTATGTGACTGATGGCATAAAAATGCATGAAAACAAGTTGCAAGCCATGAATCAACAACAATGACTAAAATATTCAAAGCAAGAAAACCACTCATGTTATCAGAGTGTGCATTGAAAGTAGGGTACACGTGCAAGGAATTCAAGGGATGGAATAAGGAAGGTTCTTTCACTCTAAAAGTACCAATGGATAAATATAGAAATCCATTGGGAGAAGAATGGTCTCAACTGGAAAAAAAATACTTCAAAAGGAATTACTTAATGAATTAAAGAGGAGTATTCAAAAATTGAGAGCCAATGGATAGTTAGAAATAATGGCAAAGGATGCCATAGTGATAATGCTTAAGTTAGAATATATATATGGTAGCACTCAGGAGATGATGAAAAGAATGAATGAGAATTATTGATGCAATTGTTTTCATGACAATTATGAATGTGGCCAACAAAATATAAAAGGATAGAAAAATAGGCTGGAAAGGAAGACATACATTTGACATCTCAGTGCACCAAAAATTCAGGCAAAAGTAAAGTGGAGCATGATTTCCTAAGTAAAGGAAACTACTAATGGGGTTGCAGTGCTAATAGAAAACAATGGCTGGAATTGCAGTATGACCAAGTGGGACTTGGATGGAAAATGTTTAGATTAGGGAACAATTGTGCACATATGAGTAGAGTGACACCACACATGGCAACAAGGATCTAGAGAAACTCAAGGACAACCATCTACAACACATAAAAATAAAAATAAATCTGGAATAAATATGCATTGGAATGGATAATGATAAGTGGTGTGGAATGCATATAGGAAAGATAGAATGAATTTGCACTAGTAAGCATGTTGGAAATGAATGATTTATGCATATTGATGTGCATTAGTTCGTGTGGGAATGCTTGGACATGCATATAACATGCTTGTAGACCAAGAGTAGTTTGTTGTTATGTATGAAATAATGATGTTATAATAACTGAATGTGGCTAATGATGGATTATGTATCTAGGAAAACATTTATGGCATGGAAAAATCATTGATGATGATGCCACTACATATGGAAACCATCCATATGAAGACAAAACACGGATGATAAGAATTCTTATCAAAATCTTGCTAAAGGGAGCCTACGAGCTTCTACAAAATACTAATGGATTAGGTAACATCAAGTAATTTGATAACAATGATGTAGGTATGAATTTGGTTGATTATGATGCACATATGCCCAAGGGAATTGAGGTAATAGTTCCCTTAGTTATAATTCATTATTTGAATTCATGTGGTAAATCCAAAAGGCCTTGAAAATATAAAGCTTATTTAATGTTGAATGAAATCATGTGAATTTAATAACATGTCATATTATGTTGGTTATGATATCATAGCCATTTGTGAGACCATGATGTGGTTCGATATGGAAGGTCTATAGTGCTATACAAGTACTCAATGGTCTTCCTACTTATAATCAATGTTTGGAATACGACCTCTTTGCCGACATTGAAGAACACTAAAGAATTATATTCCTGGTGTTGAGTATGGGTCGAGGAGGAAGGTATCCAAATGATCGAACAAGTAATTGGTAAGAGTCTAGATAATGTGTTGAAGCATGGGCTAGACCTTCCTTCTCACCATGGTGGAACACATGATATGGATATGTGGTATTCTGGAGTCAATGCAAGGATGCATTGTGTAGATGTGGCAATGAGTATTGACACATTGGTTTACTGGTAGAAATTCTTGATTTCATATGTAATGATTGGGTGTGTTGATGATGCACCTATAATGAATGATAGTTTCATTCAATTTAATATGATAAATAGTTGGAAGTGATTGAGTTGTTGGTATGATACAATTTTGAGATTATTTCATGATTTTTTTGTAAATGTCACAATAAAATGATGTTTGTGAATACTAAAAATTTGTTTGGTTGATTGGAAGTTGAGAAAGATTGCAGGAAGAGTGGTATTGGAAATGGAAATGATGTAATCCCATAAGGAAGAATGACACTTGTTGTTGCAAGAACCAAACACTATGAGAAGGAATCTCATGCTTTAGAAATTTCATTTCCTATATAAAATAAATTTGAAAATTAATAAATGGAATTGCTATGATGATATCTCATGATGATTGTATGTGTGTGATACMGATGAGATAATGACAATTGAAGCTAGAAATATTTGGAATAAGGCTACACTTCTGACACTAGAACCCTATGGATGCCATATGTTACAGACTACTAACAAATGTCTAGTGGTAAGTTGGCACTCTCCTTGCACGTGAAATCCTTGGAAAGATGGATCGCCCAAGGGACTGTGTAGGAGTGAAGGGTATGCTTGAGTCTGGAGGGTGAGTATAGCAAGGAAGATACAACTTAACAATGCATATGGTATGGTGTCTGGAGTCATGAGGGTGTGTCAGGAAAGGACAGTGAGATGAATTCTTGTGCGTGGAAACTTTTTGAAGCACTAGAATAGCCATACAAATAAGTATTGGATTAATATTGCGAACTTATTTTTGAGTACATGTTTATATTTTGGATTTGAGGGCTCTTGTGAAGAAGATAATTTTTATATGATAATGGCTATATCATGTCTATTTTCTTAAAGAAGGGCACCAAAGGAAATGGGGATCAATAACAAATGCATGGGATAAGTAAAGTCTAGTGGACTTGTCACACTTGGAAGAAACAAAGTGGGAGTTGGTATATATGATGTAGGAAGCATGCGTGCAACTATTTGAAAGTTTGGAGATTCCATTATCACAACTGGAGTTCCAGGAGCTATAACTCGTAGACTTCCTGTCCAACCTATGCTAGAGCTTAGAAGGGAATTGGTACAACTTGAAGGACTGCAACGTAGAGAAGGGGGTACACATCCTTGGTTTATGCAGGTTGTGGGGAATGAGATCCTATTGAATGGAATTATTGTGGGAATCAACAAATTGTGAAAGTTGTTGCAACTGGAGTTCTTGGAGCTGCAATTTTTAGACTTCTTGTCTAGTCTATACTGGATCCCTAGAGGGAAGTAGTACAGCCCGAGGCACTACGTAGAAGAGAAGGGGGTACACTTCGTTAGGTTGTGAAAATTGAGGGGAATTGTTGCAATAATTATAAACAATGCAATAATTATAAACTATGAAATCATTATATATGGTTTTTTGGTTAGAGTGCCTATGTATATATGCTTTGGGCTAGAGTGATTGTGTGATATTGGGCCGAAGAACCTATATTCTGATTAAAGGATAGAGATCCTAGCATTGTAATATGTATGTACACCTGTACGATGTTGTGCACTAAGGATAGTACAAAAATAGGGGGAAGGAGATTTAACATCCCCGTAAATTGTATTATAATTGTGCAAATATGATTTAGGCTAGTGAGCCAATATGTTTTGGGACAAAAATCCTATACTGGTCAATATGGATGAGGGTTGAACCGTGTAAATTGTACATTGGAATTATTAATAAAAATACATCTCTCATTGCAATACAAGAGGGACAATAAGATTGGGGGGCGGGGGGTTCATGATTCCACAAGAGAGGGAGATAAAGGGGATCCAAGGGAAAACCCATGTCATTTTCCTAAGTTAATGTGTTCTTACCATATAATCCTTCTTTTACTTCTTAGACAATCAATCATTGAATCCATGTAAAATGTTGGGTGAGGGAGTCAACTCACCTAGTTATGACAGTAAGAGTTGAGTACAAGCAAGCATGGGGGAAGTGTGAGAATCATGTAATAATATTGGGGAAGAGTGAGAGTCAATAAATCATCTTGGGGAAGAGTGAGAGTTAGGAAAGCATGGAGAAAGAGGAAAAGGAATTTCGAGTAGGAGAGAGGACGATTTTACAATGTTGATTTTTGGACAAGGGAGAGTTGGTAGTTGGAAAATAGCATGAGCCCCATTGTGTATGAGAAAAACCATGAGAGGGATAGTTTTATGCTAGAAATATAGGCCATGTGCTTGTAAGTGAGTTTCTTGTTGAGGAAACGACTCAAGATCCTCGAGAAGGCTGTTGTGAGCACTCCTGGAACAACTGAGAATTCATGGACTCCCCAGTTGAGATATTTCCTATCCGACCTTGCCTTGTATCCCTGGAGAGAAGTGAGATAGCCCAAGGGACTATGTGGTAGAGAAGGGAATACCATTCCTTGGGTTGTGCAGGTTGAGGGGAAAGAGAGTTGGTGGATTAGAATTGTTTTTGGAGTTACAAATATGGGTATTAGGTTGTGTGAGGACAATGGCTAGCCATGAGAGCCATACCTCCTTGTGAATTCATATCCCCATCAAGGGGGTGGCTTGATGTTGATAGAAATGGAATAACATAGACTACATGTAAGAGGAACATCCTTCATACATAGCTAGTTGGTGACATTTCAGTAGAAGATAAGTTATCTAGTCACTGTGTTTAATTATTGTTAAATGTTGAGTTTTGTTGCTGTGCATCACTCTGTAATTTAATGTTTGAATGTTGTTGTGTATGATTTAACATTTAACATTCATGAATTTATAATTATTCATGGTAGTAGGATTTGAATGTCATGTTGTGCATATCTCCACATATTAAATTGCTATCAGAGTTACATGTTAAGTGACTTTTTTAGTAATGTGGCCCAACAAGGGAGTTGGGTAATTATAGTGCATGCATATATCATGTTTGATACCTATTAAATGCAACAGAAGGAAGTAGAAGAAGTATCCCTCATTTGGAGGATGAAGAAATGAAGCAAGAAAGGGAGTAAGAAGGGTAAAAAGGAAAGTCTAGGAAGGAAAATACTCGAGTAAGGTGAAATGTTTTAAGTGTCACCAGATGGGACAACATGTTATCCAATGTTCAGAGAAGAAGAAGGGGAAGGCCAAGCAGTAGATACAAGATGTAAATATTGCAGGCATTGTCGAAGGAGTGGATGAGGGATCATCCTATCTTGAGACTTCCTTCTCTATGGTCTCTTGTTTATATTCTAACATCGTGTCTAGTGTTGGATGGTATGTGCATAGTGGGGAATTGAGAAATATGACTTATGATAGGACACTCTTCAACAAGATTCATGAGCAATAGTGAGGTTTGGGATTGGGGTGGGTGATGATGTTACTTATCCTTTGAGAGGATTGGGATCCATTTCCTTTCCTTTCATATGCCATCAAGTGATGTTCTTGAGTTGAATGATGTTCTATTTGTTCTTGGGTCAAAGAAAATACTAAATTGAATATCTTATTTGGTAGAGATTCAATATAGAGTTGTATTTGAAGGATAACATTGCAACAATATTAATGACTATAGTCTATTAAGTCGAAGGACTTTGGATAAAGGTGTGTTATATGGTGGCACTTTCACATTCCCGCAAGAAGTTTGATAAGCCTCCTAGCTTGAAGGACACACAATTAGAGAATGCATGGCTAGTAGCCATGGAGATAGGTTTAGAACCTATTGTGGAATTAAGTATTGATTCCAAGCTTGCAACAAAGGGGAGAATTATAGAGTACAAGGATACGGTTGTTGGATTCTCTTGAGCAAAGGGAATCAACCTTGATGTTACTCTTACTTAACGATTCTCTTAGAAAGAGGGAGGTGACCATGTTGAGGTTGTTGATTCAATTGTTGGATATTTTGAGGTGCATGGATGAGATACCATGTTTATATCTTGATGATGGACATGTGTGGGTTGTTACATATACCATGATCTTATGTGTGAGTTGACTTGTGCAAATTTATATTTTTTATTTTATTTTGATAGATCCAATCCACTTTTTTTTATCTTGGATGGAAATGTGATTATCTTTGTAGGATGTCTTGTATAACTTATGATGCGGTGCTTGACAATTTTGGTCCATGATGTTGACTTGAGGGAAGATGGAGTTATGTAGGTGCCATATGATCTAACGTTATATTCCTTTAGATTCATAGGTGGTTAATTTTCTTTGGATATTTGACATGTTATTATGGAATCTTGTGTTGTTGGATACAATGAGATTTCCATTATGTATAATTTTGATATTCCAACATAGTAGAATATTGTGGTGAGCCAAGATGTGAAACTTGATGAGGGTGTGAGATCTTATAGTTCATAGGATTATCCTTCTGTGATTGAGGAGAGAGAGGAGGTTGATGCTCTAGAGGTTGATTCAAAGGTTAGGGATGAGTCAAAGTCATGGGTGGATGAGGTAACATTGGAGATAGATACACCCTCACCTACTATTTCAACCCTCAGGAAGTCGATATGTCTTACTCATAAATATAGGATTTAGAGGATCATGTAAGAGCACATAAATTTTCACCTTGGAGATTGACATATGCCCTTTTTAGTGTAGCACTTCACATGTTGGGATCTAATTATTAGAGATATGTTTCTTGTAAGGGTTTAGGTCCATTTTATATTGTTGGATTCTCTTACCTCTATATAAATAAGGGAAAGACAAAGTCATTTCATGTCATCATCATTGTAATCTATTCTTTGTAATTTCCTTGTAGGGAGAAATATTTTAAGGTTCATGTGGAAACCCTAGGAGGAGACATGAAGAATAGATATATGCCTTGTTTTTTCTTGAAGAGATTTCTCTCATGAGATGCTAGGGTTTTCTCTTGTAAATAACATGAAGTTGGAGGTGATGATCACACATTCGTTCATTCATTCATCATATTATGTAAGATATGTGAGGACTGGAGTGCACCTATATTTTTCTCTCTATAGTCTTATCTAGTGTATTCTCTCCATTTGACTTGGAACACTAGGGTTCTTGGAGCATTCAAGTGAAATTATAGGGTTAGGGTTTCACCTAAAGCAAGAAAAGAAGGATAGGTTTTGGTAAAAATATAGGGGGAAGAAGCATTATTGAGGAGGAGAATAGGAGACACCTTGCACTTGTGGAAACAAATATTGAAGCAAAGGAGGACTTGCTTGTCTTGATGCTTGCTTGTTGGGGATTTTTGGTGGTGGCTAGGGTTTTCTTGGTTTCCCCTGGCTAGGATTTTGGAGAAATTGAAGAACTGTACCATAAGAGTTGTGAGTATGTACATGTGCTTCATTTATATCATATATATGAATATTTAGCTGTCCATACTTTTTGTAATTGCATATTTGATTTTCACTTGTATTTTCTTCTTGATTGGGTAGTTTCCAACACTTATTGTTCATGTTAATTTGACATAACATAGGACTGAAATTGTTAAGTGATTTAACATCTATGATGAATATAATAGAGGAGATTTATTGTTGTAAATATACATTAAAAGTCATTTCACATTTGGTTTATGCTTGGAAAAGTGTAGCTATGAAACTTGTTGGCATATGTTTGGTATCTTTTCTCTTGAGTTGTCTAGTGCATTGGGTTGGAGTGAGATAAATATTGGCTATTATTAGCAGTTGTAAATTTGTAATACCCCTGATCTGAACCCCAATTGTAAATGTAAATGTAAATGTAAATCTAGGCTGGTGATTCGTTGTCACCAAGTGTTGGTTCAGTTTTGCATGCACTTGAGTAGTGTGCGAGGATTTTTTCCAAAGAAAGAGTGCGAACATTCCATAGTGTTACGCACACCTGAGTAAGTGTGCATGGATTGTGCATCAAGGGTAGGGTGCACACATTGCATAGTTTTGTGTGCACTTGAGTAAGTGTGCGAGGATTACCTTGAAGTGTGCATTTGACCGAGTTATATATATATATATATATATATATAATCACACTCAAATTATTAATAAAATCACATCGTTGTGCGTATACCAATTAGACGAAAAGAGCCAGGGGGATAAACTCCACCGAAAAGGGAATTTCTAAAAAGTATAATTAATGGATATTTATTTATCCTAAGTTCTTGAGGGATGGGAACGAGTCTCCAAGTGGCTAAAGCTAATTTTGAAGGTGACAAGTGTCCAGTTATGACCATGCAAATATATGGTTGAACCTTAGTGTATTTTGGGGGCGATTCACTCATTTTTCCTCAGGGGTCGGACCATCTGAATGGAAAATGACCATTACCTTATCCGCAAAGAAACGTTTGGAAAGGATTTTCCATCAAGTAATCAAAGACTTTGTTGTCAAAGAGGCGGGTTGTCAGGCCTGTGAGCATTCTCTCTAGGTGAGAGATTTACTGTCGAAGAGGCAGGTTGTCAAGCCCATGAGCATTCTCTTCAAGTCATATATTTCCTAGGAATTGTTCCCTGGTGTGTTGGGAATTAGTTACAGGGCTTTAAGACTTCCTGTATGGCTTATTGTTGAAGCTCTGGAAGGGAAGTGGGGTAGCCAAGGGATTGTTGAGCAGAGAATGGACACAATTCCTAGGGTGGGACATGCATGTGGGGAATGAGAGACTATAGGCTAGTTGTAGCAGTTGGGAAACTTGGACTGAGAAATTTTGTTGATTATCATACCTTAGCCTGACATTAGGAATCCTTTTTCCCCGATGGAGTTTAAGCCCCAGCTCAGGGGTGGCATGTTGCTGAAAGTATATGAGAAACATAGCTTATGGCTGGGAGGAATGTTTGAGCTTTGTGCGCAGTTGGTGACTCTTTATAAAAATATAAGTGTCCTTTATGTTCTTGTCTAATTTAATGTGTGCTTAATTATGTATTTCTAATATGGGTTTATTTCATGTATGATGTTGCCTATAATTATTTGTCATTACACTGTATGATGTTGTTTGTACATGTAAGCATGATGTTGTATTCAATAATTATTGCCACAGATGTAGAGAATGACAGTTATTAAGTATTCATGTTAGTTAACTTTGTAATAATGGTCATGAGTTATGAGGCAAGGTTAAAATTGTTGTGAGCAAAGGGAAATAATTTGTGTGTGCAAGAGGTTAGAATTGTTGTGCACACGGGGAAGCAGATCTGTGCGCACAAAGATAATTGAATCCGCATGCGACGCCAGAGTGGTTGTGCACGCAATAGTAATCATGTGTTCAGAGTGGTTAGACACACAATAATACTTGTGTTCTCTGAATGATTGTGTGCGCAGTTGTATTATATGTTAGTTCTGCTATTATAACTAGTGTCTGAAGAGGAAAATTTGTGCTTCAATCCAACTTGTGATCGTGCACGTTATCTCACATGTTTCTGCGCAAATCAACGTTATAGTGTAGAATATGCGCACTAGATTTTAGGAGTGGAATTGCTTAATAGTATGCTGTGTACATTACAAAATGGTATCAAAGCATATGGTAAGTGCTGGTCATGAGGGAATATTATAGATTGGTATCATAACAGTTTTTTAGTGCTGGTAATGGGGGAATTTTACAAATTGGTATCAAAACATTTTTGTTAGTGATGGTAACGGGGGAGTGTTAGAGATTGGTATCAGAGCTCCAATTTCAACAATGAGATTGCATGGGTCAAGTATCTACTTAAGGCATAGTTTGAACTGGTAAGTGGTTGAATTTGGAATTACAGTGCGACCATGGTGTGCATAAAATAAAAATGCACGAGTGTGCGCACTAAATTTTGACATTGCAGGGTGTGGCGCTAGAAATGTGTAGAAAACAATGGTGCATGGGTATGCGCACTAAAAATTTGGGGCTACGCGAAGAAAAATTGGTGATGCATGCATAATATATATAAGCGGTGTATATGTTAAATATTGACATCACACATTGCTATGTGTTGAATACCAGTGCACACACGGGCTTCAAAAAGAAGAAAGGAACAATAAAAGGGTATTTGGGTGAATTCCAAATGACCATAATTTATTGTGCAAGACTCATAATTGGGCAAGGGAGCAGTCGATGGGAAGTTTTTGGATAGAGGAGTCCAATTATTCACCCATAAATTTTCAATTGGGATGTTAAAATCATCCAATAAATCAGAAGAAAGGATTTTGACAAAATGTTGCAAAGTTTTCATGAAGTTGTTGCATGAATTTGTCTAACAAATCTTATTGCATGCACATTTTGCAGAATTAACCATGATTAGATCAGGACAAAATCAATGCAAAGAGTTAAAAGCATGGAAGATGCGCATACAACTTACAACCATGATTATGAATTAGGGGGTTTGTATATCGGTATGGGTATTGATAGTACATAATCCAATGAGCATAGAGAAGGCAAGGAGGAGCGAATAAAATTGGTAGAAACCATAAAGGGACTGCAAAAATATGTCAAATCTATAAAGATGATAATGAGAGGCTTATGAAAGATAAAGATAAGCATTATGGCTTCAATATCAAGTTGATGCAAAGCTTGGACATAATAGAAAATAAAATGGATAAGGAGACAGAATCAAGCAAGTCAAGAAGTCGCAGGTCTCATGATGAGAGAAGAAAAAAAGAAGTGTTGATAGGCATCGCCATCACTCACCAAAGCATTCATTTAGGAAAACGCGTAGTATCTCAATTCCATCTCCTATCATAAAGCATAAGAGAAGGACTAGGGTGGACGAGCTATAGGGAGAAATGAATAAGATAAAGCATCCTACCTTTGATGGTGAGGACAAGAAGGATGAAGATGCAGAGACCTGGTTGTTGGGAATGAGGAAGTAATTCCAGCTACATAATTACTCTGCGTAGGAAGAATTTTCATCTATCATATAAAGAGAAAATAATCAATGTGGTGGGATCAGTTCATGCAAGTGCAACACATATATGAGAAGAAGGTTACTTGGAGGGAGTTTAAAAAGTATTTTCAAAAGAAATACTTAATGAAGCGATACTATGATAGGAAAATGAAGGAGTTCTTTGAACTCAAGCTTGGGAGTATGACAATAGATGAGTATGAAAGAAGATTCTTAGAGCTTCTAAAGTATGTTGCATTCATCAAGGATGAGCAAGTTAAAATTCAGAGGTACATGAGTGGGATGCCATCGTTTATCAGTGACAAGATGAAATATGATGACCCCAAGACATTGGAAGAAACCATAAGGTGAGATAAATGTATCTATGATCAACAAAGGGGAATACTAACTTTCCAAAAGGCTTGGGAAGATAAGAAGAAAAGAAAGATGGAGTAGAGGAAGAAGGGGGCTAAGCTACCATTTTTCAAAAATATTTCTCAAAGACAACCAACTCCCAAGGAGCCCAACATGACTGAGACAACGGGGAAAAGATCAAGGAAACCACCTATTCAATGTTGGGGTTGTGGGGAATACCACATGTATAGAGATTTCCCTCACAAAGGTGAAAAAGTGAGGATTGTTCAAAATGCACAACAAGCTGTGACAGTTGAAGACATGGGAAAAAATGTACCAAGGATCTACGTAGCCCTGGATAACAAGTAAGATGAGTTTCAACCGCACATGATTGAAGTGGAAGGTAAGATCAATGACCAACCCATTGTTATTTTAATTGATTCAAGAGACACTCATTGTTATCTAGATCCTAATATGGTGGAAAGATTCCAATTGCCAAGAAGTAAGTTTGGAAAACCTTGGTTAGTGCAGCTCGCTACATGAGCAAAAAGGAAAACTAGTGAGATGGTTAAGGCATGTCCAATGAATATGAATGGGATAAGTGTAAAATATGATTTGAACATCATACCTTTGGGCTCTTATGATTGCCTCATTAGTATGGATTGGTTGGACCAACATCATGTTGTTTTAGACTGTTACAATAAGGCATTTACTTGCTTGGATGAGGAAGGAAATTTAAGAACAGTTCAAGGCATTCCAAGAGTTGTAACTATTAGAGAAGTTTCAGCCTTGCAATTGAAGAAAAGTTATAGGAAAGGATGCCAAGTATTTGCAACGCACATGGAGGAGGAACCTAAGGATAAAGTGCCAAATATTGAAGACTGTGCAATACTAAAATAATTTGAAGATGTCTTTAAAGAAATAGCGGGGTTGCCACTAAAAAGAGATATTGATTTCTCTATAAATTTGATGCCTGAAGCAACCCCTGTATGTAAGACTCCTTATAGTATGAGTACACCAGAGCTAAGGAATTGTAGATGCAACTTGAAGAGCTTCCGAAGAAGGGATATATATGCCGAAGTGTGTGACCTTGAGGTGCCCCAATATTGTTTGTGAAGAAGAAGGATGGTACACTGAGACTTTGTATTGACTTTAGACAGTTGAACAAAGTAACAATAAAGAACAAATATCCTTTTCCAAGGATATATGACCTCTTTAACCAGCTGAGGGGTGCACACATATTTTCAAATATTGATCTCAGATATGGATATCACTAAGTGAGAATTAAAGAAGAATACATCAACAAGACTTCTTTCAGAACAAGGTATGCACATTATGATTTCATAGTAGTGTCATTTGGGTTGTCAAATGCACCAACTGTCTTCATGTGTTTAATGAATGGTATTTTCAGAGAATAATTAGATAAGTTTGTCATTGTATTTTTGGATGACATACTTATTTACTCAAGGTCTGAAGAAGAACACAAGAAACACTTGAGGATGGTGCTGCAAGTACTAAGAGAACATCAGGTGTATGCAAAGTTGAGCATGTGCTCATTCTACCAGAGGCAGATTCATTACTCGGGTCATATCGTTTCAGAGGAAGGGATAACTATGGACTAGGACAAAATAAAATCCATTGAAGGATGGCCAACACCAAGGAATGTCACAAAGGTGAGATCCTTCATGGGACTTGCAGGGTGATACAAAAGGTTTATTGAAGGCTTCTCAAAGATTGCATACCCAATTACATCCTTGCAAAAGAAATGTGTGTGATTTGAATGGACTCCAGACTGTGTAAGGAGTTTTGAGCACTTGAAAAGTTTGTTGACAAGTGTGTCGATTTTGAGAATTGTTGATCTTAATGAAGACTTCATTGTGTGCATTGATGCATGCAAGGAAGGGTTCGATGAAGCCCCTAGTCAGAATGCGCATGTTGTATGCTACGAATCAAGGAAATTAAAAGAGCATGAAATGCACCATGCTACTCATGATTTGGAATTGGCATCCATAGTGCATGCCTTCAATATGTGGAGCAACTACCTCATGGAGAAAATATTTGAGTTGAGGACAAACCATAGTGGTCTGAAATATTTGTTTGGACAACCAAGTTTAAATGCCAGACAAAGAAGGAGTTAGAATTCCTTAGTGAGTATAACTTTGATACCAAACATATCTTAGGAAAGGAGAACAAGGTGGTTGACACACTCAATAGGAGGGTGCATGAGATGCATGCTACAACCATTAACATGTACAAATAAGATTTGATTGACATAATTTTAAAGGTTTCCAAATCAAATCAACATTATGTGGACGTAAAGGAAAATTTACAACAAGGTAAATTACAACATAAATTTGAAGGTTACAAGCTAAAAGAGGATGGAATCCTCATGTATAGGTGCAAATTTTATGTGCCAAATGATAAAGAATTGAAAAATATGCTATTTTTGGAGATGAATAAAGTTCCTTATGCTGGGAACCCAGGCTACCAGAAGACAATTGCATCGGTAAAAAATAAATACTATTGGCCAGGCATGAAAGGTGAGGCTGTTGATTTTATTGTTAAATGCCTTGAATGTCAAAAGGTCAAGGTTGATAAGAAAAACCCAGTTGGTTTGCTACAATATTTTCCCATTCCTGAGTGCAAATGGGAAGTTGTAACCATGAATTTAATTACTAAGTTTCCTAGGACTGCTAGGCAACATGATTATATTATGGTAGTGGTGGATAAGCTTACTAAAGCTGCCCATTTTGTTCCAGTGAAGTCAATTCACAAGGAAACCAACATTGCGGATATATACATGAGAGAAATTACTAGGTTGCATGGTGTACCTAAGACAATTGTGTTTGACAGAGATCCCAAGTTCACATCAAATTTTTGGAAAGGGCTATTCAAAGGATTTGGGACAAATTTGAATTTTAGCACAACCTATCATCCAGAGTTAGATGGAAAAAAAAAAAGGGTAAATCAAGTGATAGAAGATATGCCAAGAATGTATGTGATGGACAAACCAACGTAGTGGAAAAAATATTTACCTTTGGTTGAGTTTTCTCATAACAATGGGTATAAAGCATCTCTAAAGATGAGCCCATTTGAGGCACTTTATGGTAGAAAGTGCAACATATCAGTGAGTTGGGACAACCTAGGAGACCACATAGTGGTTGGGCCAAATCTTCTCTGGGAAATGGAAGAGCAGATGGTGAAGATAAGGTAGAATTTAAAGGTTGCCCAAGACAGGTAGAAAAGTTGTGCAGATAAAGGCAAAACCCACCGAGATTTTAAAGTGGGTGACCATGTGTTCTTGAAAGTAAAAGGAAGACGCAATACTCTGAAGTTGAGAAATTGTTCTAAGCTAGAAGTATGCTACTGCGGGCTATTTGAAATCTTAGAGAGGATTGGTCCTGTCACATATATGATTGCATTGCTTGTATCCTTGTGTATTCATAATGATTTCCATGTATCTTTGCTCAAAAAGTGTGTATGTGATGCTAATCATGTCATTGATTGGAATGTGATTCAGGTGGAGTCATAAGGTGATTTTTGAGTGCGACTGTTTTGCATATTAGATCGGGAAATCAAATAGCTTCATAATCGAGCCATGGAACAAGTAAAGGTCCAATGGACCCGATACGGTCTTGATAATGCAACTTGGGAGCGCGAGGATGCTATGCGGGCAAAGTACACACATCTTTTTGAAGACTTTTGAAGTTTTTGTATGTACATGTGTATA
>SNQJ01S0030148.1:4448-27172 GCA_010110895.2 Picea sitchensis
ATCACTGTATCCCACGAATATCCCTTTCTTTCCTGAAGGTTCTAGTTTATTCCTCTTGTCCTTGGGAATGTGAGAGTAAACATGACATCCAAATATTCTTAGATTTTCCACATTAGGTTTCTTACCTGAGAAAGCTTCTTCTGGTGGCATGTCCTTCAATATACGATGAGGACTTTTATTCTGCACATATATTGCTATCATTGTTGCTTCTCCCCATAAGAACATGGATAGACCTTGATCATTTATTAAGGCTTTTACGGTTTCTTCAATGGATCGGTTCTTTCTTTCTGCTACACCATTTTGTTGAGGATTATGAGGAACAGTCAACTCGCTCCTAATCCCTGTTGATTTGCAGAATGCAACGAATTCCTTTGATGTGTGTTCTCCACCATTATTGGTTCTTAGCGTCTTGATCTACTTATTAGTGAGGTTTTCTATTTCTTCTTTGAACTCTTGAAACTTGTTGAATACTTCGTCTTTTGTCTTTAGTAGATATAGCCAAGTCTTTCTTGAATAGTCATCTATGAAGATTACATAGTAGGAAGATCCTCCTAGAGATTTTACTGGCATCGGACCGCAAACATCTGAGTGTATCAGATCTAGAATCTCCTTAGATCTGTTGTTGCTGCTTGGGAATGATTTCTTGATATTCTTCCCAAGAGCACATCCTTTGCAGATTCCTTCATGTGTAGACTGCAACTCTGGTATTCCCTCAACCATCCTTTTGAGAAAGGATAATGCTTGATAGTTAATGTGAGCGTACCTTCTGTGCCAAAGCTCATTGGGGTTGACTTCGTTGTGTACAAGAGCTTCTTCATTTTGTTCTAGTAGTCTATACAGATTTCCTTCACGACTTCCAATAACCCTAGCATTCTATATGTTGGAGTCTTTATGCCATGATAGCACCTTTCCATCCACGAAAGCTATTCTGTTTCCCTTGTCTTCTAGGCAAGATATCGATACAAGATTCTTTTCTAAACCAGGTACATTTAAAACATTGCTTAAGTGAACATAGTTACTTATTTTCATTTTGATGGAGGCTTGTCCAAATCCTTCCCCGTGGTTTTGTGTCCAAGCTCTACCTTGTACGAGGTCTTCTTCTCATTTAGATTTGAGAGTCTGGCTTGATATCCCGTCATGTGCCTAGAAGCTCCACTATCGATTATCCACATGTCATCTTCAATCGTTCCAGTAAGTGTTGAGTAGTGTAAAAGACTGATTGTTTCACTCATGTTTTCGGTTGACTGGTAACTGGTCATGCCTTGATCCAAAACTTCAACTTCATCATTTTTGTCTTCTAAGAGAGCCAAAAGGTGCGCTGAGTTAGGGCCCATCTAAATATCTTCTTTTTGAGTGAGATGCTCCATCACAAGGTGTCGGATCTGAGATTAAGGTTTCTGCAACCGCTTCTGCTAGTAACCCTAGCGACAGTGTCTTTGGAAGCTACTCCTGCTAGTAACCCTAGCGACAGTGTCTTTGGAAGCTGCTCCTGCTAGTAACCCTAGTGGCAGTTCCTCAACGAGCTCAATATCCTAGCGGCTATGCTTCCTTCCAGCGTTTAGACTGAATGAAGGAGGTGTGGGTCCATAACCTATTAGAATATGAAAGATTGTGCTCGTTTTACCATTGACAATACCCTTGTCACCCAACCATAGGCCGAAGCCACCCTCCGAGCACCTTGACCTTGACAGAGAAAAGAATCCTGGTAGCAATCCAATAGCCAAGAGAGGCTAATGCACCAAGCAAGAAGTAACCAAGCTGATCAGATAGTCCCACCCAAGAACTGGCGCAGCACCTTCCCCAGGACTTGCGCACAAAATTGTTGGACTGCAGTGCGCAAAACCTGCTCTCTGTAATTCTGAGTAGTGTGTCAAATGAGAGATTGGCGCCTTGTATTTATAGTGATTCTGGCAGACTTACTGGGGCTGACTTCTCCTTTTGGGTACTAATTAATTCATACTAATTATATTTCTGCAGCTGACATCTTGTCTAAGGTTTCCTTCATTTCTTTGCTTCTTTCTGGAACATTCTAATCTTGTCAAAGGTCACAATAGAGGTTCATACCTCCCGAAGCTACCATAATATCAACACTTATGTCTCATTTCACTTTGACTTAGGATATTTAAGTCAAAAGTGAAATTTGGTCATTTTAGCCTAAAATGACAATTAATTCACTTTGTGGGTGAATTGAGGGACATAAAGTGAAACTATGGAAACTTAAGTAAAGTGGGTTTTGAGTCTAGATTCATTTGAGATGATCTCAACCATTGACTAGGGATGAGATGAGATGATCTCATCCACTCACTTTTTAGGTTTCCTTATGCTTCCTTAAGGAGGGTGCAAGGGCAAAGGAGAGACTTAATTGTTCACTTGATCACCTTGAGACTTTGGTGAAGAGTAGAGAAGTGAGGATTCAAGGTTTGGAGCAGCAAGCTAGGGCGCACATGTTCATGTAGGGCGCATGTTTGGTTAGAGCTTCATTTATTTTGTGTGAGTGTATTCACTAGTGGGAGGGCACACTCTTGGAGTGAGGGCGCAAGCTAGCAGGAAGCATTTGGAGTGGAGCTTTCTTGGATCTGTTTTGTGGGTTGTTGAGAGGGCAATCAAATGGCAGTTTGAGTGCAAGGGTTCAGCAAACAATAAAGGGAAAGAGCAAGGGCGCAGAGCATCTTCAAGCAAGCAAGAGAGAAAGGGGGCACACTCTTCTAGGGGTGCATATCCCAAGGAACCCATTGCAAAGCTTGAGAGGAGCTTGCAAAGTATCAGGTTCCTTTGTATTTATCTTTCTTGTTGTTCTTAAAGCTTGAAGCACTCCATATATATACATTCATCTCAAACTGGTTTTCCCGGGGGGGTTTTATCCAAGGTCATGTTGACCAAAAATACCTGTGTTCATTTTCATGTATGCTAGTGTTTAAAACAACATTATTTCAGCTCTAAAAGATCTCTAGGTGTGTTGTATAGCTTATGGTATGCATGTGATAACATCTTGTGACAAAACTACATGCTAGAGCACCTATATGGCCTATGTAACCGTAGCGGAACAGCAAAGAAGTTACTGAACAGTTTGCTGTCATAAAACATCAGCAATCCCTTGTTTTTCGGTTGAAACTTAGAGCCAACTTGAGGTCAAAGACAGACCTAGTTGGCAGCTTGTTAGGACCTGGAAAATCTTCAGAGGAAAACGCATCTCCTGTAAAAAAATGGTAAAAGTTTATTACCATCAACGATACTAAAACAGAAGAAATAAATTCTGAGCCAAAATCGCACAAGGCATATTATGGTGTCCTTCTTTCGAATAATTGTGAGGATGATGCCCATGAGCCTATTGAAAATATTTAAATTTATATACGTCCAGTTGAGGAAGGTGAAAACTCAGATTTAAAATTCGATTACAAGTGGGAAGAAAAGGAATATGATAATGGTCTAATTCAAAATAGAGGAAAAGGATTAAACTATGCATCTGTAAGAGCATTGAAATTGGGAGCAAACATTGACAGTCTAGTCGCACCTCCATGAAAAATCATTTTACTGTCACATCTCCAAATATTGGAGCCTCATGAACAGGTAAGCTGGAATCCTCAAAAGAAGGTCGAACTAAGAAGACAACTCTTACCATTATTGTCTTAGCTACATCGGTGAAGAGTTGTATTCGTCAAGTCAACACACTGCACTAACCAAGATCGTCTTACCAAACTACACTTACTCATTTGTTTTTCACAATAATATACAAAAACACATTAATTCACTCGTTTTATGGATCGTAGAAGATTTTTGTATAAACATTGAGCATATGAAAACCCATGGAGGAATATAAATATTCTTCTGCTTGTAAATATTTTTCTGTAAATATAAGACATATTTCTCAAAAAAGAAGATTCTTATGCTCAATGGCCAGTCCAACAATGCTTGGATTTTTGGGATAGATTTCATGGTTGAACAACAATCAACAGGAAGGCTTACAATGATTTGAGACCTCACGTGGAACAGTTCCTCAAATCAATGATGGAATTGTTGGAGATTGTGATATTCAGAGTCCCAAAAAAAGGGCCAAGGAAATATTTGATAACTTGCCCAAGAACAACTGTATTCAAAACAGATTGTACAGACATTCTTGCACTAAAATAGAAGGTAAATTCGTGAAGGATCTCTTGCTCCTGGGATAATTGAGCAGGGTAGTTATCGTTGATGATTGTTCCTTCTACTATCTTCAATCCTCCAATGCATTTCCCATCAGAGGATTTCTGGGTTGGGCAGAAGATTCTGATACTTGTGGAGGATGTCAAAATCAGAGTGGGAAACTAAAACAATTACAAATTAAGAATTAAATTCTCGAATGGATCATCAGAAGATTTCAATAAGATTCGGGATGAGCAGAATAAAAGAATGGCTGATGTCGAAAAGGGTGTAGTGGAACTCAAGAATTCAGTGAAAAACATAGAAAATTTCATACAAACTCTCTCAGCACAATCAAAGGAAAACCAAAACCTGCCACCTACCCAGCACTTTCACCCGCCAGTAACACCGGCTCCATCAAGATTAAACCATGAAGTCAAGATATCTGGAGTGTCACTGATGGAACCCAATCAGCCACTAATCGTCCATTATTATTCAATAATTTATCAATATATAGTTGCGGATATATCTGTCTTATTTGTAAAAGCACAATTGTGTTATTGCATAGGAAAACCAATGCATTAACTTAAATCATTCGATTGCAGTCATTTGTTGACTATCTGGCTTTCTATAATTTGTTAATTTGGTCATATCCATCCTTTCATACATTTTTTCCATTCAACTGTTCTCTGGCATTGGTATTTGAATTCTTTCATTCTTCCATGTGGTCATGCAATCACTTATCAGCCTGCATATTGTTTTACGGCCTTCATCACGAACCATCAATGCACTCACATGCTACAGAAATTTCTTTGTAAAAATCTGTGCAAAAAAAGTAGTTACTATAATACTGAATAGCCAAACTACAAGCGCTGCAAATTGAAACTTTCTCATTTCCATTACTCATAACCCTTTGGATCTCAGGACTGGGTTGCATGTAATGGAAGGGAGAGAAGAAAACAGATTGAAGACCAAGTGAAGGTGACCTCTGCCTAGTTTACTATAATGCCTTTTTATTAGATTTAAAATAATTTCTATGCAACTTGGTTAGGGGTCCCTCTAAATGTGGAGTTGTTAGTAAGGATTTTAGAGATAAATTGCACAATCACATTTGTAGAGATGTGACATTCTGAACAAGCAAAATCTAGTTTTTGGAGGAAGGTGATGAACATGAGTTTCTCGTGATATTCTCAACATCTATCAGAAAGTTAAGGTCAGCATTTGTGTTCCGGGATTCTTCAATTAATATTTAATATCATGCAAGGCAATGTTTTGTGAGTATGGGTTGAGTATTATTGTGGACAGCATTTTAGTTTTTACGAGGTAGAAACTCTCTTGGAAAATTTTTTCTCTATGAATTGCGGGGCTTAGGGGATATGATATCAGTCTACCATGATGGTTGCAGTATCTTTGTTGTGTTCATGTAGAAGGGGTCAGAACAGCCATGTTCACAATTTTAAGGATGTTTTACCCTTCAACAATATTTGGATTTCATCCTTTTTTTGAATGAGACCAGAAGTTACAATTAGGGATATGTCAAGGCTGACATCCTTGGCTACATTTTACTGTTGATTTTGGTTATAGTTTTGTAAAGTTACGTGTTCTCAAATATCTATGGAGGATAACAAAGGGCCATCTTGACCAGAACCACTTAATGCATTTCGAAGGCAACTTTTGTGAGAATTGCATTTGGAAGTACGGTGGCTGTTCACACTCCCCATGGATCCCTCTTGGCATGGCCTTTGGGACATGTGACATGCCTCATAAAACAGACAACTTGAACTTACATGGAGGCAATATTTAAAGTGGACGTGTTGTGATGTCATCCTATAATGAGTTGGCAACTATTAGTTGCTCTTATATAAGTCACTTTCGAATTAATGGAACGAGAATCATAGAGTGCCTTCATCGTTAATTCAAGGTTCAAAAATAATTTGGATATATGTGGTTGTAGTTCCTTCTGTTGTATTTTATTTGTTGTTTTTAATGTAAGACTCTTTGTCCTAGATTTGAAGTTCCATAAATTCAAGAAGCTCCCCGTCAATAATAAAGATCTAGCAAAATTAAGCATCAAGGAAAATACACTAAGAATAAGTGATTACTTCACTTTTGGAGGTAGGGCGAATATTTTCCTACTGTTCATCCTTTGGGGGTTGATGGTGAACATTTTCCTACATTTCATCCTTTTTGTCCAAACTCATTTCATCATTTTTGACAAACCTTATTTTAAGGATCACTTAGGGATAGCTATGAGTTTTTTCTAGTGCTAGTTCTGTTGTACTTGACAAACATGGAAACAACATTCTTTTTCTTTGGTTTGGTTGGATTGTGAGAAACTTAGGTGGGGTTCAAATGTGACAACTCCATTGTTACCTTTTCAACTTAATTTGTATTCCACACATTAGTTAGTAATGATTTCTAGTGGATAATATATAACAACTTTGTGCTTTAGTATTGCGTCACACTATTTAAAAGACATAATTCTACCTTAAATACTTGTCAACTTATTTGAAAAGTACCTAGCAAAGCTAATCCCAAACTAAAATCATAGATGGTTGCATGTTTAGAAATGTTACCACTTGTTTCAATGTGTATCCACCTTTTACTACATTGTAAGGCATACATTGTGCTCTCATTTTGCTACATGTAAGGTAGTTATCGACTCCAATGGTAATTTTGCTCAATTTGGGGCCTAAGACAATCGTTGGTGGATCTAGCATTGTGCCAATAAGGTTTTTCTAGGGTATAATGGTTTCCTTCTTGATTTCAAGGATGTATGTTAATGCATGTCAAGTTTCTTCTCCACTTATTTCTCAATTCATCCACATTAGTACGCATCTAAGGCTATGAGGTTCATATATGGTTGGAGAGATTCTAGATTCAATCATTCTAGCACAACATAGGGGGCTTTATCCTTACCTTGTGTGATGGGGAGTTTGGTACTAGGTAGATAACTTTTAAAATTATTATTTTGTCAGTGAATCCAAATATGAGAAAATGCATTTGATATTTGTGCAAATAATCCATTTTGTGTTTGTGAAGTTGAATGTTGTATGGGTTTTAGACTAATGAATAATTCTGATTGTATTATGTACCAAGTGATCAAAGTTGATCTTCTCAAAAGTAGTTGTACATATATAATGTAAAGGCAACTTAGTGGAGACATAGTTAAAACTCGCATATATAAGGACATTGACGGTCTTGGATAAGTTGTCAATACGATGTTATTACTTGAGCATTGATATTCTCTTGTTATGGTATATTGTGTGAGTACCCTATGGTGTAGTACGAACATGGATAGGCCATGGATCTATGCTTGTAACAAATCTAAGATATCAAGCATAGGTTTAGAGTGTGTTTTCTTGACACTTGGGTTCCCACCTAAGTTGTAGGAAATGCTTAGTTTGGCCACATCTAAGTACTTGAAATCCCTAGAAACGTTGAAATGGGTGCAAAATGCCTTAGAAACATCGCCAATTGTACCATATGGTATTTCCAAATTTTGAAACGTCGTATGGCCAGTGGCATTTTTAAGGCATTCCAGGGATTTCCAGTGGCATTTTGGGCACTTTTTTGTAAGCTTTTGGGCCCACACAAGTGCCCAAGAGTGGCATGGGACCCATAAGAAAATATCGCCTTGTTCCTGCCAATGACCCTTTAACCCTTTAAGACAAAAAAGAGATAGGGTATTGAGTTTTGAGGAGTTTGTCACCTTGGTAATTAATGGTAATATTAAATTCTTAAAGTAAAAATGCACATTCTATTAATTGTCTTAGGATGTTTGGGAGTGGTTCCAACCTCATCGGACTTAATATGGAGAAAGTAGAATTTCATATGCCATTCATAATTCAACAAACTTAACAGCTTTCAGGATTTCAGCATTGGCAAGATTGTAGCATTTCCACTGGATTTTATCATGTATGAGGATATGGGATTGGAATTAGTCAAGACCACCAAGCTCATGGAATCATCTACAAGAGTTAATATAGACACAAGTTTCTTTCTAAAATGTCATTTATGTGTATCATTCTTATTTTCTTACAAGATAATGTGTTATTTAAAAAAAGCTATATATCTATATATTTTATATACCGCATTTCCCCCATGTACCCATTTTGGGGTGTCACGTTTCTAGGCATTCCCATTTCAAAATCTTGTACATGTTTCCACGTTTTGTGCAACTTAGGTTCCCACTATATATTGGTGCATATTTTGGTTATGAAATGGTTATTATTCTTTGTGATGGGGACACTACTAATTAGAATAAATATATAATTCAACTGGTGTTATGGATAACATGGACTAATTCTATTAGTGTCATTTTGTGTATTTATGGGATTTGTTGATGGTTGTGTACTAGTTATGTTAATGGGAAATTACTCTAATTATGTTTCTACTCCTAGGCATTGAATGTTGATCTATTGATGAATCCAAAGATTAAGTGATGGTCAAGAGGAATGTGATACTTTGGACCAAGTCAGAGGGCCCTAAGCGACACATTGGTGTTGATGGTTGCAACGTCGTGAGAGATCCTCCAGGATACGTTCTCCTTTGTGACTGAGTTGAGTCGACCTGTGAGAGAGCCCAGTGTTGGGTATGCCCATGTGATGGGCCATCATTCTCCTCTGTGTGAGAGTTGAGTTGTCCCCCAGTGGTTGGGTGTGCCCATGTGATGGGTGTATCGTTCTCCTCTATGTGAGAATTGAGTCGATGCGGTACTCCAGATGATTCTCCTGTGGACTCGGTGAAGATAAAGATATGTGGAGTATGATGTCCCTGTCGCTGAGCATAGGTGGATGTGTCCCTAGTGGTTGAGCACTAGTGGACATGTGGATCCCTTGCTATATTGTCTAAGTGTAAGATTTACTTGTAACCCTAATTATGATGTAAAGGGTACAAGTCGACCCCACCATATGTGAAAGATAATTAATGTTTATTGTAATAAATAATTATATTTCTGAGTTATTAAGGTCGGCCTTGTTGTGCCAACAAACACACCTATTGTTGTCTATGGTCTTGTATAAATAAAGGTGATTTCCCCATTGAAGAAACACACTTGTCACTTGTCAATTGGAAATTTCATACCTACATCTAAGGTTGAAGTGCGCACCTCTCTTGGGCGCTAGTTTCAAGGTGGTAGAGCACCGTCTTATGTGCATTAGGGTTTTATGGTTGGGGGATATTCTCTTGAGAATATAACAAAGGATTGATGGGTTTTCTTCCCTTGAGTAGAAGGGTTTCCCAGGATATTTCTTGTGTTCTTGTGCATGATATGTCTTCTTGTGATCTTGGTTATTGCAACACTTGTGTATGGTGTAGGTGCATYTATTTATGGTTCAAGTACATGCTAAATGAAATAAACCTCATGCTTGAGCCTAGCATAGTGAAAATTCAACATGGTATTAGAGTATAGGTCTTGAAGAAGCCATTGCACAAGCCTTCAAGCAAGTCTTCCTCTCTCTTMTGCAAAATCGTACGACCCTCCTAGGGTTTCCAGAAAAAGGTACGACCCTCTCATTTTTGTGTGTTTCAACACTTTATACTTAAGCGTTGGGGCTAAAAATTGCATAGGAGTGTACGACCTTCTTTAGCACACCTCCAACAACCTTCAGATTGCAATTTCGAGAATATTGAATATTTGGCCCTAAGGTTTCTAGGGTTCCGCAATTTTTCTGCAGAATTTCGTTTTTAGGGTTTTTGTAGCTCATTAAGGGAGTTTTCAAGCTTACCAATGTTCTTCTGACCTTCAAGGCTTATGGTTGGCAATCATAAGCCCAACAAAACCTAATATTGCTAGCCTAGTCTAGCCGTTAGGTTTTCTAGCCCAGTTGCTAAGGGTTTGTGGAAGAATTTGCAAACCATGAAGAACATAACCTTGGTGGAAGATAGGCTTGATGGATCAAGCAACTTCAGTTCCTTGAAGTCATGACTTCAGATCACCCTTGAAGAGGATGACCTATTGAGTGTGATACAAAAGGTTTTACTAGAGACAATTATCGATGAAGAGAAGGAAAAAAGGAAGGAAGATGACGTCAAGGAAAGGAAGATAATCATCTACTCAGTGCGAGATCATCTCCTACCTCATATTGCAAACCTGAAGACAACTTATGGAATGTATGAAACATTGAAGAATATGTTTGAGAGTAACAACATCCTCAGAGCTCTTACATTGAAGGGCCAGCTTCAAAATATCAAGATGACAAAAGTTGACACCGTTGCTACCTTCTTCATGAAGATTTCAGAGACCAGAGATCAGTTAGGTGCCATTGGAGAAATCATATCAGACAAAGAACTTGTGTCTTAACCACTCTCAATGCGCTTCCAAGACATTGGGAACCATTTCTTCAAAGTATCAATGGTACAGAACAACTACCTACTTTTGATCGTCTATGGACAGACTGTACCTAGGACGGTATCAAACTTATAGCTAGAGGAGTGGAAGAAACTTCAGCCAAGCATTCAAAGATGAGAAGAATTCATCAACTTCAGGGTATGATCCTAGAAAAGACAAATCAAAGATTTAGTGTTTCAGATGTGACAAGTATGGACACTATGCAAGAAATTGTCCTACCAGGAAGAATGGAAGACAACATGCCTCCACTGCTGATATTGATCCAGACCCACCTCAGAAAGATGAAGACATGAAAGATGAGGCTTTCTTCTTATGAGTTTTCTCAAGAGGACCAAAAGCAAGATTGAGCATGACTATAGACTAAGGTTAGCAACACAAGAAAATGAAGATGTCTATCCTTCAGACGTCAGAGGGAGTCAAACTATTTGAGAAGAAGAAAGAGACAATACCTTCTCCCCCTTCCGCAATTCAGAGGGAGACAAACATTGTTCCAGTCGATCCAGTTGATGTTCCCAGAGACATTGCAATAGGCCATAAAAGGTCTGCCTAGGCTCAACAAATTCTGCAGGAGGCAGAGGGACATGTAGCTCCTCGAGCCACATTTCGAGAGAGCAAGAGACCAAAGATATTTTCGAGCTATGTTTCAGCTATCAGACACGTCATTAATATCGAGCCTTCTTGTCATGGAGAAGCAACAGGTCAGTAGGTATGGCAAGATGCCATGACAAAAGAGTATCAGTCCATCATGAAGAATGATGTGTGGGATATTGTTTTGAGATCAGAAGGGAAGTCTGTAGTGACTTCCAAGTGGATCTATAAGATAAAACATGTAGCTGATGGAAGTGTCGAGAAGTACAAAGCGAGATTTGTAGCCAGAGGATTCTCACAGGTGGAGGGAATTGATTATGAGGATACATTTGCTCCTATTGCTCGATATACTCCCATCCATACTATCATTGCACTAGCCGCGTCCATGGGTTGGAAACTACATTAGATGGATGTAAAGACAACCTTTCTCAATGGTTGAAGAAAGCCATGTATAGACTAAAGCGGGCACCTTGTGCTTGGTACGAGAAGATGGATGGATTCCTGATGAGTTTGGGCTTCAATAAGAGTGTTGTTGATCCAAACATATATTATCACATTGTTGATGATGAGTGCTTGATCTTGGTCCTATATGTGGATGATTTATTCTTCACCAGTTCGGAAAGAATTATTGTTGAATGCAAGCGTACATTGACTTATGAATTCGAGATGAAGGATCTAGGTATGATGCACTACTTCTTGGGACTAGAAGTATGGCAGAAGACTGATGAGATTTTCCTGAGTCAAGGAAAATTTACAGTGGAGATATTGAAGAAATTTGGTATGACAGATTGCAAATCCATGTTACACCGATGGTGATGGATCTGAATAAAATGAATGAGGCTTCCACTGATTCAGGCGAGATTGATCCACATCTATACCGACAACTGATTGTATCATTGATGTATCTGGTTAACACCAGACCTGATATATGCTATGCAGTGAATGTACTTAGTCAA
Source organism: Picea sitchensis (assembly GCA_010110895.2). Lineage (NCBI taxonomy): Eukaryota > Viridiplantae > Streptophyta > Pinopsida > Pinales > Pinaceae > Picea > Picea sitchensis. Next base: position 16,461 of record SNQJ01S0030148.1, read on the forward strand.
TTCATGAGTCAGCTGAGATAGACTCACTGGATAGCAACGAAGCATGTATTGAGATATCTACGAGGCACAATTGGATATGGCCTGAGATATGCCTCCGGTGTAGACATGAGATTGCAGGGATATGCCGATGCAGATTGGGCAGGGAGCGCAGTGGACTGGAAGAGCACATCCGATTGTTGTTTTACCTTGGGGTTTGCGATGGTTTCCTGGTGCGGCAGGAAACAAATCTCTGTGGCTTTGAGTACCGCAAAAGTAGAGTATATAGTGTTGAGTGTGGCATTTTGCGAAGCAATGTGGCTGCGCAAGCTCTTGACAGATTTATTTGATCATGAGATGGATTCTACTATTATTCATTGTGATAAACAAAGTTGTGTGAAGCTCTCTGAGAATCCCGTGTTTCATGATAAATCGAAACACATTGATATCAAATACCATTATATTAGAGACATGGTGCAGAGGAAACAAGTACACATGCAATACCTTCCTACGAATGAGCAGATTGCAGATATCTTTACCAAATCTCTTGTCAGAACGAAGTTTGAGTACTTCTGTGAGAGACTTGGCCTGGTGGAGAATGCCTCCCTAACTGAGAGGGAGTGTTGATGATTGCAGCGTTGTGAGACATCCTCCATGATACGTTCTCCTTTGTGACTGAGTTGAGTCGACCTGTGAGAGAGCCAAGTGTTGGGTATGCCCATGTGATGGGGCATCGTTCTCCTCTGTGTGAGAGTTGAGTCGTCCCCCAGTGGTTGGGTGTGCCCATGTGATGGGTGTATCGTTCTCCTCTGTGTGAGAGTTGAGTTGATGTGGTACTCCAGATGATTCTCTTGTGGACTCAGTTGAGATAGAGATATGTTGAGTATGACGTCCCTGTGGTTGAGCACAGGTGGACGTGTCCCTAGTGGCTGAGCACTAGTGGACGTGTGGATCCCTTGCTACATTGTCTAAGTGTAAGATTTACTTGTAGCCATAATTATGATGTAAAGGGTACAAGTCGGCCCCACCATATGTGAAAGATAATTAATGTTTATTGTAATAAATAATTATATTTCTGAGTTACTGAGGTCGGCCATGTTGTGCCAACAAACACACCTATTGTTGTGTCTGGTCTTGTATAAATAAAGGTGATTTCCCCATTGAGGAAAGACACTTGTCACTTGTCATTTGGAAATTCCATACCCTACATCTAAGGCTGAAGTGCGCACCTCTCTTGGGCGCTAGTTTCAAGGTGGTAGAGCACCCTCTTGTGTGCATTAGGGTTTTATGGTTGGGGGATATTCTCTTGAGAATATAGCAAAGGATTGTTGGGTTTCTTCCCTTGAGTAGAAGGGTTTGCCAAGATATTTCTTGTGTTCTTGTGCATGGTATTTCTTCTTGTGATCTTGGTTATTGCAACACTTGTGTATGGTGTAGCTGCATTTATTTATGGTTCAAGTACATTCTAAATGAAATAAACCTCATGCTTGAGCCTAACCTAGTGAAAATTCAACAATTGGGGCATTGCTAAGGGCATTTTCTAGAGATTCGTTTTCAAACATCAAAAACTTTATTGATGCACATTTTGTTGTGTTTTTAGTCACATGTACAATGACTTGAACACTGTGAAAATGAGCCCTAGGGGGGCATGCCTAAGAAGAACGAGATGAGGTGGGTAGACTTGATGTTGTCAAAATATGTAAGGAGACAAGATATTGAGAGGACAAATCCATTTTTAAGTGCAAACAAAACACAATGCATCCGCGATCAATAATCAAATAGATTAAACAAAAGAGGTAAATGGGACAAGGATGGCATTTTTGTGTGTTTTTTCCTATGTGTAGGAATATGTAGACAACATGGGTCATATGGAGATAATAGTCTCCTTCAGGGTTGACGACTTGCTTTACAACAATGGTTGAATACATTGTGTGATGCTAGGTATAAGATCTAAAGTTGAAGACCCACTTGAATTAGGTGTTGTGGCATCTTGAGACATTGAATGTTTCCCTATTGACGAATCCATGAATTGAATGATGTGTATGAGGAGTGTGACATGCTACATCAAGTTGGAGGGCATCTAGAAAGGAGATGAAAAGTTAGGTGGAAGTTAGGAGTAAGAATTGAAGGAGGTCCACTCAAGTAAGGTGTTGTGACACCTCGAGCCATTGAACATTGTCTTGGTGAGCAATGTAGTACTAGATGATGGCCTAGATGAATGCGACACATTGGACCAAGTTAGATGGCATCTGGTAGGTAGAAAACAAGTGATAAGTTGGGTGTAACTACAAGCAATCCCTAAGGGAGGACCATTCAAATTATGTGTTTGTGGGGCCTATAGCCATTGAACTCTGATCTGTTGCAGAATCTAAGCACCAAATGATTGTAGGGTGGGAGGAATGTAACATATTGGATCGAGTTGGAGGGCCTCTAACAAGTGGATAACATCCTACTTTTGTAGAATGTTGAGCATTGAGGAAAGTAGAGTTGTTAGAACTTGAGATCTATTGCAAAGTGCTTTATAAATGATCCTTGGACTAAGTCAAGAAACGATCAAGGTAAGTAGGGTTAATAAATTTGAGATTCAATAACATGGCTCCCTAGGATGGAAGTGATTTTGAGGGTATGGCGTTTTGTTGGTAGGGAAAAAATTATTGCAATTGTCATTGGTAAAGTTGAGACATTAGGGTAAGTAGAGGTTGATAACTTGAAAATCATTGTAGGTAGCTCCAATGTGTTGTAAATCAATCCCCCTTATAAGCCATTGGGACATCGGTGCATGGGAATGATCAAGTACAACTTTTGTTTTGTAAATAAGAATGAATTATACAATGATAAGTGAAAAATAGTCAACAAGACTCTTCATATAATGCCTAAGAGACATGTCCAATGCTAAGGGATGCAAGCCTATATCATAGTAATTATTACAATTAATAATGTAATTTATGTTCATTACATTTCACCATTCCTTGGAAAGATTTGTCCTCGAAGTAGTTGAAGAAAGCTAACAATAAGATCTTCAAATCTATAAACCTATTGTCCCGATTGCATATGGATTGATCCACCCTAGGCCTGTCTTCATGTTTGTTGATAGGATCTTTAGATAGAACTTATATTGCAATTGCAAGGATGACTTCAATTTTGATACCATGTTGTAGAATATTGTACTGGTTCAAAATGGGGTTGATAAGTCGATTGGTCATTGTGACAATAGTTGTGATTAGGATGTTGATAAGGTATCCCTATAACTTGATTCTTTGAGATCTTGGGTTTAGGATTTCCTTGATTTAGTTTAGGTATTAAATATTGATCGTCTACTTGTGTCAGTTTTTCGATCATTAATGATGACACTTGTACTTTTATCTTGGATTGAATCCACTAAAGCTTCAACATTCATGGTTTGTACTTCAACGTTCAAAAATATCTACGGTTCAAATTGGTAGATTAACTAATACTTTATTTTAAAAAAAAAATCCATCATTTTAATTTTGACTTTTGTTAAGAAAGTATTTTTGAATTTTTAGACATGATATCTTGTTATATTTTTCTAAGAAAATATTATCAAAATCTTGCTACTAAACTTGTTTATTTTTTTGTGGTTTCAAATTGTGTTGAGTGACCCTATTTGATGCATAACATGGTATTACCAACTTGACTAGAATTGTGACCTCAAAATAAGAACTCTAACCCTAAAAACCCACATTTTTTTATTATCAAAAACACCAAAATCAACCCTCGAATCGAAAAGTGGTACCACTAGTAGTGCCATTTTTTTCGAAGTTAAAATTACCACCTTTTGTAACCATGACATTAACAACCTTCTAATATTGCGAACAAAAACCTTAAAATCGACCCCTGAATTGAAAAGCAATGGTTACAATAGCACTATTTTTTTCAAGGTTAAAGTTACAACTGAAACCGTGGACTTAACAATCAATGTCATCACATCCAAAGTTCCAAAAGATCAATCTTTGAATCGAAAAGTAGCACTCCCCTCTTTTTTTCGAGGCTAAAATTACAATATTTTTGAAATCATGGCCTTGAAAACCAATATCATTGCAACCAACATCTTATAATCAGCCCATGAATAAAAAACATGTGTTACTAGTAGCGCCCTCCTTTTTTTTGGCTTAAAATTACAACATTTTTCAAACCATGATCTAAAAGCTCAACATTATGTTCCAAAAGAAATCATAAAAAAAAAAGAGAAAAAACGAAACAAATTTAAAAACAAATTGGATTTTTTTTAAAAGACAAAACACAACAAATATTAAATAAAAAACAAAACAATTAAGAAAAAAGAAACAAACAATTAGATTTGAGTTCCCCCACCATGCCCCCCTTCCAAGTCCGTCTGACCCACCCTCCCTTGTGGATATACCAAACTTGTTGCTCAACTACAGGGGTGAGGGTGCTTCGGGTTGTTTATATTATGGTAGTTGCGGGAGTTACTAACCCCCATGTGTAACCTTTGGATAAAATAGAATATTCTTGAAGCAAGAGAAACCCTAAACAGAGGTGTAGAAACCATAGAAGACAAGTCGGCTCAGTAAAATAATTAATATTAAAGTATTACCCTCCAGAAAGAGAAGTCGGCCTAGACAGTTGACAAGGAGCACTGTCAATAGAGGGTGTTTGAGCTCATTTGTACTCACAGCTCACTCACTCTCTCAAGTGTAGCGCAAGTTTGGAGCTACAACTGCAGGAATGGAATGTGGATCTTCTGGGGTGATTCTTGGTCTCTCTCTATAGCGCTATCTAGCCTAATATATGTGCCCTACCTTCTAGTATCTCTTGGTGGTATTCTTGGTGACATTCTTGGTAAGTGCAACTGCAACTGTTGCAACTGAGTATTGTTCTTGTTCCATGGCTTTGGGGCTTTTTGTCTAGTGAGCTATCTTTGGAGAAAGATGCGCTCTCTTGGTTATCTATTGGTTCTAGTGCTTCTTCCAGAATCATTCTATCTAGCAAAGGTTACGATGCTCGACTGGTTGTGGTGTGCCTATGGTTGGGTGACAATAGTGATATTGTCTATGGTAAAACGAGCACATCGAATATTTTAATAGGTTATGGGCCCACACTACCTTCAGAACAATCTAATCGTTGGAAGGTAGAACGAGAGTTCCTTGTCAATCTCGTTATAGCACCAGTTGTAGCTGCAACTAGGGTTTTTTATTTTGTCGATGTAATAAACTCTAACTTGATTCTTTGGGCACTTTCAGTGAAATGTTTGGAATAATTTTTGGATATTCTAGTGCGCCCTAGCCTAGCACACCCTCTGGTGCCCTCAACCAGCAAAAACATCAAGTTTGAGTTTTTGAGTCAAAGTTTGAATGGTCAAAGTCAAAGGTTGATTGGTCAAAATCAAAGTCAAAAGTTGACTTTTGATCAAAATTGATTTTGTGGTCAAAGTTGAAATTTCAAGGTTTCTAGCTTGTTCTAATCATTGAACCTTTTTATTCAGCTTCTAACCTCTTATTGTCAAGATGGTGTCTAGTTTCATATTAGAAGACAAGTTGAACGACGCTACAAATTTCAAAGGTATGCACTTGTATATGTTTTTCATGTTATATCATGTTAAAGCATGAGTGTGTTTTGTAGGGAATGTACAAGAGACCTTGTCCAAGAAGTAATCTTGGATTCAGTACATTCAGAGGAACAAGCAATTGAGGCTCCAAGTTCTAGGTCACAGGCGATAGCTCTGAGAAGGAGCTAGAGTGACGGTTGAAAACATGGAGTAGATGACCCCCTCAAGTGATGAGGCAAGTGATCTCACCAAGTACCAATTCTAAAGGAAGTGTGGTAAGAAAAAGAAGTTTTGAACATCGTTCACATAGATGTGTGTGAACCAAATGTCAACCTCCTCACTAAGAGGAAGATAAATATCTTGAGGTTCTGTAATGGAGGGGAATACAAAGCTTGTTGCCTTTTGTAAAGAAGTCAGGATTAGGAGGGAGATAATTGTCTCACATAATCCTCAACAAAATGGTGTGGCATAAAGAAATAACTAATCCATTGAAGAATCTATCAAGGCAAGGATGAATGCCAAGAATCTATCCATGTTTCTATGGGGAGAAGCAACTATGATAGTTGTATATGTTATGAATAAAAGTCCTCATCATATATTGAAGAACATGACTCCAGAATAAGCTTTCTCCAGAAAGAATCCAAGTGTTGAACACTTGAGGATATTTGGCTATCATTCAAGAAGAAAGAATGGAGGGAAGCTATAATGGAAGAATATCAATCCATCATGAAAAATGATGTATGGGAAATTGTACCTGGACTTGAAGGAAAGTTCGTAGTCACTTCAAAATGGGTTTACAAGATAAAGCATGCAATGGATAGAAGTATTGATAAATAGAAGGAAATATTTGTGGCTAGAGGGTTCTCCCAGCAAGAGGGAGAAAACTATGATCAGACATTTGCTCCAGTTGCCAAATACACCTCTATTAGAGTCATCTTATCTCTTGCGACATCCATGGGTTGGAATTTACATCAGATGGATGTAAAGACGACTTTTCTCAATGGAGTAATTGAGGAAGAAGTATACATAGAGCAACCTCAAGGTTTTGTGGTACACCCGAGAGAAACCCATGTATGCAGATTAAAGAAGGCCTTGTATGGACTCAAGCAAGCTCTAAGAGCTTGGTATGCACAAATTGACAGTTACTTGACAAGACTTGGATTTTCCAAGAGCTATGCTGATCCATATCCTTATTACAAGGTTATGAATGATACTTGTGATCCGACTACTATATGTTGATAATTTGTTTTCGACAGGTGCAGAGCCTCTCATTATTCAGTGTAAGAGGGAGTTAGCCTTTGAATTTGATATGAAGGATCTTGGTCTCATGCATTATTATATGGGACTAGAAGTATAGCAAAAGCATGGTAAAATATTCTTGGGGCAAGGGAAGTATGTTGTAAAGATTCTTCAGAAGTTTGGGATGATGGATTGCAAATCGATGGTAACTCCCATGGTGACATATCTGAGGAAGTTGAGAGACTCTGATTCTGATCTAGTAGACTCGTCCCTGTATCAGAAGTTGATTAGCTCATTGATGTATTTGGTGAATACCCAAACAAACATTTGCTTTGTTGTGAACATGTTGAGCCAGTTCCAGGTGGAACCTAGACATGAGCATTGGATAGTTGCAAAGCACATTTTTTAGATATCTTCGTGAGACACTAAACTATGGTTTGAGATATGCCTCAAACAATGATGTACACCTGGATGGATTTACTGATTCAGATTGGGTAGGGAGTGCAGATGACATAAAGAGTACTTCTAGTGTATGCTTTAGTTTGGGATCTACTATGATATCATGGGCTAGTAGGAAACAAAATTTTGTTGCACTCATCACTGTAGAAGTAGAGTAGATTGCAACCTGTGATGCTTGTACAGAAGTAGTATGGCTTTGTAAGCTGATTTCTGGACTATTTGATCAGGTGTTGGATACGACTGTGATATATTTTGATAATCAGATATGTGTGAAGCTTTCAGAGAACCTCATGTTTAGGTAGAAGCACATTGAAATCAAGTACTAGTTTATCCGTGATAAAGTCTAGAAGGGAGAAGTGATTCTCCAGTACATCTCCACCGATGTGCAGACAATTGATATCTTGACAAAGCCTATGTCCAAGATAAAGTTTACATACTTGAGGGACAAGTTGGGACTTGTGGAGATTTCTCCCTTGGTTGAGAGGGAGTGTTGATCTGTATCATGCTAGTACAACTTAGATATGATGCTTCAACATCATGCTAGTACAACTTAGATATGATGCTTCAACATCATGCTAGTATAGCTTAGATATGATACCAATGTCTTGGGACACATCATGCTAGTACAAATTAGATATGATGCATTAGCATCATGCTAGTACAACTTAGAGATGATGCAGATGATACTCCACATCATGCAAGTACAAGTTAGATATGATGCATTCACATCATGCTAGTATGACTTAGAGATGATACAGTGGAGATACCTCCTTTGGTTGAAAGGGAGGAGATGAGTTCCTCGGTTGGGAGGGAGTGCTAATATATAGCATAATGGATAGTCAGTGTGTTGGTGGACAAACATTCTCCATGAGGAGAATGGTCCAGGAAGAAAAAATTACTGGTGGGAAGACATTCTCTCTATGGAGGATCGTCCAGGTTGACAGATTGTTGGTAGACAAACATTCTCCCTGTGGAGGATGGTCCATGTTTACAGATTGTTGATGTACCATGGACAACTATTCTCCTGGGGAATTTACCAGACATGTAGAATTGTCCAGGACAACTATTCTTCTAGGACGTATGTCCGGATTATAAGAATGGTCTGTCTCCCTAAGTTCATAGTAGTGACTAGAGTGGGGAGATTGGTACATGACTTACATTTTCCCCGAGTTCACAGTAGTGGCCGGAGGGAAAATGGTCCAGGACAATCATTCTTCTAGGACATATGTCTGGATTAGAACAATGGTCCTTGTAGCCCATGGCATGGCTTTCAACATCTGGGAGGACAGTCATTCTTCTAGGGCGTATGTCTGGATTAGAAGAATGGTCCTTGTAGTCCATTGTGTGGCTTTCAACATCTGTTGGGACAATCATTCTTCTAGGACGTATGCCCGGATTAGAAGAATGGTCCCTGTATCACTCTGTTGAGTGAATGACTTATGTGAGACACTCTGTTGAGTGCGCTAAGTCTAGCACGTGACTTATTCAACATCATGTCTGATTACTCAGATAGAGTATGGCCTCGAGAGATGATGCAAAGGATGATATGATTTGATGCCAGGAGACTGTTGTACTGCATGGTGATAGCTTGTAGTTGATTGCAATGGAGACTCTGTGTCTCTGGACAATATCTAGGTACTATTGTGGTGGATGTGTTCCACTGGTAGTGAATGTATGTCACTAGATAGTAGTTGTGGGCTACTAGGAGTGGTTTTGTACCACTGGATAGTAGTTGTATACTACTATGGATCGACATTGTTGTGATCTCTTGGATAGAATTGTAGTAACTATGTACTACTACTAGATTTCCATGGAGACTACCAATAGTGTTGAAGGTGTTTCCTAGGTTGGTGTGCCAACCAATATTGTTGTAGGTGATTGTCGACTAGATGGATAGTGATGATGATGCTCGTGACTTGATCTATGTGATCATGAGATATCTTGTGTGGCTATGATGATGCTACCTGCAGAATGGTCTGCAAGACTATGTGAGCCTTGCTCATACCATGTGAAATGGATGGATATGTTTGAGACCATTACAGTTAATTGAAATATCCCTGATCCCGTTGATCAAGATATTTACTACTGATCTATTATTTTGTCTTGCAGATCTGATACATTGGGGGTTTCTGGATGCGTTTCAGTTGTATGTTTGAGATCTTGATGGTTATTTCATGTGCATGTGGGTTATTGCATGTGCATGTTGCATATTTATGGTTTAAACAGCATATAAAGGATGCATGCAGAAGTAAAGAACATCAACTGCCCAATATCATGTATTATACGGTTCAAGCATGGAAATACAATAGCCTACTGGAAATATAGAATATAAACATTAGCTAGATCTCATGGATCGACACTAGAATAAAATCAAATAACATAAAAATACCCATGATCAGAAGATGATAGCAGATATGATGCATGCACGGATAGATCAGCGAAAATATGTGATTCCGAAGTACGGTAACCGCTACCAACTGGAAAACTCGACTGGGAGTTCAGACCGTCGGAATACGCTGGAAACTGCTCCAAAAGAAGTGCCCTGGCCTCTAGACTGAAATGGGTGAGTGTCGGATCTCGAATCTGGTCCCCGAGGCACTGGATCTGGACCCCTAGGGGATTTTCTCACCTCTTGAGGGCACTGGATGTGCCCCAAAGGATTCCACCAACGAAATCTACTGCTATATGGCTCAAAACGATTGTCTCGCCAAATAAGGAAATGGGTCAGAAGGATTTTCTCAGATCCGCTCTGATACTTTGCATGCAACACCAAATGTCTGTCCGGAAGAGCTGCGCCCTAAATGGTTGAATGAGTCGATCTGCAAGATTCCACCGTCAGAATCCGACGATAGATGGCTCAATAGAAGTGCCCTGGCTGAATCTCAAATGGGTTGGAAGGAAACTGCAATCTGGATACGGATCTCGTGCAGCTCTCCAAACCCTCAAACTGACTTACGCCCTCACTCACTGAGCTGTGCACTCTGCAATGGATACTCCTGAAAAGTACGATGAAATACCTGGATGGCATCTCCGATGGGCTAGGGTGTGTCTCTCAACATCGAAACCGATCAATGGTGGTGGTTTCCTCCAGAAATCCACAAAACAGTAAGGTCGACTCTCCTCCTCCTCTAGGAACTCTCAACATCAAATCATAACAATACATAATGAATTAGGTTGCTTTACCCTTCCTTTATAGCTTCCCGAAACCCTAATTCATTGTTGACCTTTTCCCTCCAAGTGACTTTTACTTTATTTTATTATTCCTTGATTAAATCACTTAATTAATTAACCATTTTACCTCTAAAAAGTGATCTATCCATCCTGGTGGCTTCTCCGACCACTGAAAGTCACTTCTCATCATCTTATCATGTAGTGCTCTTCCTCCTGATTCCGATGAGCTATTACACTAAGAGGTTTCTCCAAGTAATATGCCCATTATGACCTTCTTAGTGAATTTAATTAAGATATGACCCATAATAACTCAAAATTACGGAACTCGTCGCAATGCAAC
>SNQJ01S0030148.1:42673-97533 GCA_010110895.2 Picea sitchensis
GATATTTTTGTAAAAATATTCAAATTTCTAAGGATTTTATATAGTTTTTATAAAATTTTGGCGATTTTTAAGATAAAATAATTTTATTCTATAGAATTTGGGCGAATCATTTTTAAAATAGCGAATCTCATTTTTGGAAAAACCATGGAAAATTAGCCCATGAGCGAAATTTAGCCCCTAAAATCATCCATGTAAATTTTCGCTTGATCTCCTCATTCTCTAACAGAGAGTGGCAATAGACTGGCCCATTGGGCAGCGGTGCACCAGGGGTCAAATCGATGGGGTGCTTCACCTGGCAGTGAATAGGTACCCCGATAGGTGAGGAGAAGATATCAGAGTATTCTTCCATGACCTTATCTACTTGCTTCTGCTGTGTGGAGAGGTTAGCCGCAGAGACCCTGGATGTGGTTGTGATCTTTCACTTATTCTGAGAGTGTATCACGAAGAAGACAAACTTCCCCATGTGAGAGATGACCTTCTTGCATTGCTGAGCAGATATCAATAAAATAGCACTAGGTGGGACTGCCTCGGGTATCCTGTACAATTTCTTGTTCAAAGTAATAATAACACTACAAGGCCTAGACTCATATACAGCATGAGGTTTCCATAAATAAGGTTTTCCCAAAATAACATCACAAACTTCGAGACAATCAAAATCACACAATACCTCGTCTTTGAAGGGCTTGATGTCGTACGACAATCGACATTGTTGGCTGATGCGGAGATCGCTTCCTTGGTGGAGCCATCCAATGGTGTAGGGTTGTGGGTGCGGTGTTGTCGACAGGTCCAACCGCTTGACAACCTCTGCTAAGATGATGTTCTTCTGGCTACCGCTATCAATGATGAAGTGCAGCGGTCTACCTTTTACCCACATCTGTGAATGAAGAGGCGCTCTCCTTCTTCCAGCTCGTCCGGTTCACCAGGTTGGAGCTAGGTGGTAGCAACAGTGGCACTGGGTTCTGCATCAATGATCTGTCTCCCCTTTCTAGTTCTAGCTCAAAGTCAAAACCCACATTTGATTCAGAGGCTTTCACTTCGGCCACCAACGACTACTTTGAGCGGCAGATAGCARTGTTATGCCAAGGGATCTTATGGAAGTCACACCACTTCTTGGTATCTTTCTTTCTCTTTCCTATGTCCTTCTTTGCTTGCAGCTTGGACTGGTTGTCCTGATACTGTCCATATTTTCTCTGTCCTTTTTTATGTGGTTTGGAGCCGCCCTTTCCTAGCTTTTGTTGTGAGGTGTTCCCAAGCCCAAATTGTCGTGTCTTTTGTTTGAGCTTCTACTCGATTTTGACTGCATATCGGTAGGTCGCGCCCAAGGATGAGATGTCCAAAAATTCCATTTTTGTTTGGATGTATCTATGCAGAGCACCGCGATAATTTAGCACCAAATGTCACTCCAAATATTTGATACCCATCTTGGTGCACAAGGTATGGAAGATATTTGTAAAATCTGGCATTGCTTGGTCTCTTTCTTGCCGCAGTGTGGTCCATTTGGTATACAAGTCGTCATAACTTTCGACAGGGTAGTATTGTTCCTTAATATCATCCCTGAAGGATTCCCAGGTGGTCGTGACTATAAATAATGAGGGTTCCTCTATTTCCTTTTTCTCACAGAAGGTTTCCCACCAATCTTTGACATGGGGAACGACTTTGAGGAGCGCAAAAGTAATCTTTTCTTTATTCTAAAAGTTATGGACAGAAAAATACCCTTCTAGTAGATTCAACCACTTGTCTACAATATCTACGTCTATCTGACCTTCAAATATAGAAATATCGAAGTTTATTTTTACCTTGAAGGGGGTGGCGCCTCTGCTCGAAGAAGATGCGTCGCTTGTTGGTAGGTGCCGAAGGATTTGTGCGAAACTATCCATCATCTCGTTCCTTTGTTGTGTGAGGGCTTCCTCAATAAACAGTTTGAAAGGATCTCATGTCCCATCATTTTTATTTTCTCCTGCCATGAGAGGTCGCTTGGGCATGAGAGAGATTTTTTCCTCAAGAGAAACAAGCTCGAGACCGAACTCTTTGTACTTCGACCTCGTTGGGGACATGCATTAAGACGACAAGAAGCAAACCGCTCTGATACCACTGATCCATATTTTATGAGTGAAACAAAATGAATAGAGATTAGTAATAGGTACTTAACACAAAATAATAGAGATACAGTAAAATTGGTTTTCTATTCAATAAGGAAATAAGCTGAAACTGTAAAATGCAGCGAAAACAAGCTTGTTGGAATGGTGGTGACTTATCTCTGAGAAGAGATGTGACTACTACGCTCATTCATAAGAAGATGATTACAATGAGGATTTGAAGGCCTTTTCACAATAAAAAGGAATGCCAAAAACCCTATATATCCAAAAACCTAACCCTAGGAGATGAAGCGCCAAAAGTCATGTGGGCCATGTTTGGGTAAGTTAGTACATTAACTTCTCGGGGTCGTAACTTTTGCATACAATCTCCGTTTTAGGCGTATGATAGCCCGTTGGAAAGGTATCGTCGAGGAGATTCATTTTGTGGGATGAATGTTTCCTTTGAACATCATTGAGAAGATCGATCCCAAAAAACCTTCATTTAGGCCCTCAAAATGGCCCTGGAAGTTAAAACTACTAAAAATAGTAAATTGCCAAAATTGTCAGAAAATTGTTTTGAACCAGTTAGAAAAGGTGGGTGGCCACTGATATCCACCTGAATCATGTTCCTTTACCACATCCACAAAAAAATTCCAAGTGGGCTCGGCCCCATATATTCCAGACTCCTCTGTGGAATTTTGCTCCCAGTAAGTTTCCCACCAATGTTTGACATGGAGGGAGAGATTTGTCTAGGGCATCCGCATCTATCTGACCTTCAAATACAGGAATATAAAAAATAGCATGTACCTTGAAAGGAGAGGTGCTTCCAAAGTGGTTGTTTGAAGAAGATGCACCTATTGCTATCGGGGATGATTTTAAGGATGGAAATTTATTTTTAAATGTAGAAACCTTGGCTAATCTTACTAATCCTTCATATGCCAACTATAAATGATTGGCGATATTTTTGTAAAAATATTTAAATTTTCTAAGGATTTTGTATAGTTTTTATAAAATATTGGCAATTTTTAAGGCAAAATAATTTTATCCTATAGAATTTGGGCGAATCATTTTTAAAATAGTGAATCTCATTTTTGGAAAAACCATGGAAAATTAGCCCATGAGCGAACTTTAGCCCCTAAAATCATCCTTAATTGCTATTGACAGGCATTGAAGGATGTGGGAAAACTTCTCCATCATTTCGTCCCTCTGTCGCGTGAGATCTTGCTCAAGCAACAAATTGATAGAATCGTCTGCTCCGTCGTTTTTCTTTTCTTCCACCATGGAGGGTTTCTTGGGCATGTGAGAGAGATTGTCTTCAAGAGATACAAGCTCGAGACCCAACTTGATATACTCAAACCTCGTCAGGGACATGTACTGAAAAAGCAATCAAGCGCAGCCTTCTCTGATACCACTGATCTAGATTATTTTCGGCACGAAATGAGAGCAGAGATATAATAAAGCAATGTACAGAGATATCTCAGATATCCAATAATATAAAAATAATGTATCATAGATGCAACCATAAACACAGAGATACAGTAATACACAATTTTCTATTAATGAGCGAAAATGTACAAAGACTGTAAAAATACAGAGTGTAAGACTCGCTAGAATGGTGGCAGCTTATCTCTGAGAAGAGATGTGTCTGCTACTCGCATTCAAAAGAATATGATTGTTACAATGAGGCTCCAATGTCCTTTTTAATATAAGAAAAATCCAAAACCCTAACCTCGGAAGATGAAAAGCCAAAAGGTTTATGGGCCCCAATGGGGGTAGTTGATATGTCAACTTCCCAGGGGCGTAAATTTTGCATATGATTTCTGTTTGGGGTGCTCGATACACCGTTGGAAAGGTCTAACCAAGAAGAAACATTTTAGTCTAGTCCAGGCTAATGCGTATGGTAGTCGTTTGGACCCCAAATCCCCAAAAAACATCATTTAGGGCCTCAAAACAACCCTAGAAGTTTGGAACCTGAAAAAACTGCCAAAAACCTGCCAAGATGGAAAATTGTTTTTCAAGCCCGTGGAATAGGTGGGTGGCCACTGATATCCACCTAGATCAGTTATATTTCAAACACTCAAAAAATATGTTACCGACCCGATATTGATAACAGTGATATTATTATATATCCACTTAAACTATATAACTTAAGATGAGTCATGGCATTTCACCTTTATTAATATTTTGTTTTGATACTTTGGTAGCCTATTATTTCAACTTGATAGGTTAAATATATGTCCTTGGTGTCCACAATGTAGATAATATGCATGACTGAACTTAAGTAAATAAACACAAATAGGTTGTGGACTTTCTTACAACTTTGCAAACTAATTAGTTTTTTTTTCATTAAGAGGTTTGAATTCCATGATTGCTTTGATCTAAGTGCTTTGGGAAGTCATCAATGACCCATATTCTACCACCTAGGGGGGCATAACTTTCAGTGAATCTAGGGTCCTCCTACTACACCTTAGTAATTAGCTTGTATAAATAGGGCAAATCTAACATTGGTTACTTTTTATCACAATCTTTTCTTCCAAAATAATAGATATTAACCTCTAGGATGACATTTTAACCTGGTATAGAGGTTGACTAATGTACTAAAGAATGTGTTTGATTTATTGATAATTCCCTTGGATGTGACAATTGATGCTTAATCATTGCAATGGATAGTTTGGTTCCTTTTCTAGCTATGATTGTGTGTCACTCTTAATTAATATATTCCCCAATTAGTTTATGGATGTCTACCTGGATTCCTAGCACAACTTTGTCACTTACGAACATGTCTTAGTGTGAAACTTGCAGAGAGATGTTTGAGAGTTTCCTTTTAGCCATTGGAAGGCTTACGGGTAACACAATGTCATTGTCAAATTTTCCTTTAAGAAAATAAGATGGTTGTGGTCATGCAGTAAATGGTGATTATTTCCAGGGTGGTGATTCTTGTTTACTTTTCCCACAACTATATCTTCATTGGTTTTTTTTGGGGGGGGTGGGGTGGGGGTGATTAATGATAATATAGTTTATGATAGTAGAATGTATAAACATGGCATGTGTGAATGGATTGAAAGAGTGGGTGAATGGATGGAGTGTGTGAATGGATTGAAAGAGTGGGTGACTCTCTACTTGTAGCATGATTTGAAGCGTGTTCTCTTCTTGGTAACATGAGGTCTATTAAGGTATTGCTTAGGTTTTGTTGTTACTAGGAAGTGTTGTGTTCTAGAGGGGCATGTTGCACCTCTCATGATTATACTTGCATAAAATGATCTAGGTACTTGCACTAGCTTAGACAAGGTTGTCGTATCTTGGTGATATTTGTCGATAAATTTGTATTACTTCAACCAAAAATAATAATTAATTAATCAATTAATTTAATTTAATTAAAAAATAAAAAATTGTTTTGATAACATCAATCAGCTTGGACTCAATGAAAGAATACAATAAATTGATAATTATTTCATGGATCTATTATATTTCTATAATATTAAATGGTTGTTACACAAAGCCATCACAAATAAAAGATTTGAAATAATCCTTTAGAATCATACATATTTATATAAAGGTCATATGATGTATGAAAGGTGGCCCTACTTAT
This sequence comes from Picea sitchensis, assembly GCA_010110895.2. Lineage (NCBI taxonomy): Eukaryota > Viridiplantae > Streptophyta > Pinopsida > Pinales > Pinaceae > Picea > Picea sitchensis. The sequence goes on from SNQJ01S0030148.1 coordinate 48,338, forward strand.
ATAATGTCGAAGAGACACATCCATGTTCGGGGACATGACCCTATTTAATAATAACTATTATAACTAATAAAGTAATTTGCATCCATCACATGTCCCTCCTCAAGAAGCTAAGTAGTTGAAAAGACCTCATAAAAATATACTTTAAGTTTTAAGCAATATGGTCACATTGCAAATAAACCAATGTATCCAAGGTCGATATTCTTTGTGATTGTTTGTTGATACGGTTCTTGTATGGAACTCCTTGTATTTTGGTTCCAAGGATGACTTTTATTTCAAAGACATTTACATAGGAATTGAGATTATTTGGAATGTAGGAAAACATTGTCCTTGTTCAGAGTAATGTTGATAAATTTATCTGTCGATATTAGGATGTTGATAAGGATTCCTTGTACATGGATTATTCTTTATCGTGTATTTAGTATTTTCTTGGTTCACTTTAGGCTGCATACCTGTCACATACTTGTGTTGTTCTATCAATCATCGAGGTTTAATTAGTAGTTTGTACTTGAATTTGATGTAGTTTTTATTTTGGCTTATCAAAATATTCATGATTCAATTGGGTCGATTTTGTACTTCCATTTTCATTTTTCCATATTTTTAATCTTTTATCTTCTATGAACAAGATGTCATTTCAATCTTTTAGACATGAAATTTTCTTAATTGTTTTGACAAAACCTTTGTTCTTAATTATACAATGAATCTTTGGCATATTGTTTCTTACACTTTGATTATTAGTTTTTTTTAACGATAACATCTGGTACGTCATCAAAATATTTAGATGAAGTGACTTGTTGCAGGGTTTAATTGAAAAGCTATGAAGTGTCATTTTGTTTTTATTTTCAGGAAACATAAGTATTTATTTTACAATTTTAAGGTGATGTTAGCCAATGTTTCCATCCATGTCAAACCTATAATTATGTCAATGTCTTTCCCCAAAGACACAACTTCAAATTGACCCTGAAAATAATTTCCAATCATCGATGGTAGATACCCTTTTTTGTTCCAAATTATCTCTTCAACTAAACTTGGCTCAAGATTTATGAATTGATTGTCAAACTCAAATCTAACTTAATTGTTGATTTCACACGAATTAATAGCAATTGTAATATGTTTTTCATAAATAGTCTCTTTAATTTTTAGTAAGGCAAAAACCTTTTTTTTTAGAATTGCTAATAAATCTTCCTCTTTTCTCATTATGGGATCCACTTGTTTGTTTTTGTCCAAGAATTTCATTATCCTCTTTTCTCATTATGGGATCCACTTGTTTGTTTTTATCCAAGGATTTCATGTTTCATAATGTAAGTTTATCTCGTGTGATATAATGGCGGACATTAATGAGGATGTATTAATTGTAATATGTTTTTCATAAATAGTCTCTTTAATTTTTAGTAAGAAACCTATTTTTTAAGAATTGCTAGGAAATCTTCCTCTTTTCTTATTATGGGATCCACTTGTTTGTTTTGGTCCAAGGATTTCATATTTCATAATGTAAGTTTATCTCGTGTGATATAATGGTGGACATTAATGAGGATGTATTAAGTGTACCCTTATGTTCCTCTTATCTAATCATATTCTTCATTTATGCTCTTTTCCACCAACATTAAGGGGAATTTTATTAAACACTTGGACATATTATTTTGTTAGGGAATTATGTACTTTTTTTCACGCAGAAAAAAACAGTTCCATTGTTATTCTATTAGAATCAAGTGAGTCTTTCGATTACATATAGATCATAAAATTCTGATGATCTCTTGTAAGCACTACAAAAGTATTGATAGTTGAACATAGACTTTAAACTATTCAAAAAAGTTTCTATTGTCTTCTATCTAGTAGCTATCTGCTAATACATAATATCAAGTACTTGACTTGTCAAAATAAAAACTTTTCATCTAGTGTCGATGTTCATTGATATCTGGCTTAAAATAGTAGATAGCTATCTGTATTTACAACATTCCATTTTATGGATTCCTAAAAAAAAACCATCCCATAGGACAGTCCAATGCATTCTTGGAAAGTGTATCTGCTACATTGTTGAATTTCCTATGTACATGCATAAATTTGATTTCATCAAATTTCTCTTTTAGACACTTGATTTGTTCTTTATAGGTGTTTAAATATAATAGGGTCAGATTTGATTTATCATTAATCCAGTCAATGGCCACCTTGGAATCTCCATCTACCATCATCTTGCTTGTGGATAATCTAGAAGTAAAGTGTAATAGGCCCCATAGCCCCAGAATTTATGCTTTCATATTGTTTCCTTCAACACCTGCAAAGTGGGCCTTGTAAAAGTGATCTGAATTAATTTTAAGAAAGATACCTACGCCACAAAGATCATCAACATTTGCACCATCAAAGAATCATATTGGATTATCATCAAAGAAGACTAGATTAAGTATGTAATCATTTTTTTCATCTTTACTTGTCCCATTGTGTTCATTGATTGTGAGCAGGATTTTTATGACTATTCTGGAATCCTGCCTGTGCCAATTCTCAAATAATATTTTATTCATGTACTTCCATATGCCCCAAATTACCAGAAAGGGAATATGTCTCATCTTTGTGTATTGAGTGAACCATTAAAGCAATTTTTCTTCTAAAGATGAATAACTCCAAGCTTCTGGTATTTTGAGAAAGATTATGATTTCTTTCCAAATGGAATGTGTAGTTTCACAATGCATAAAGATATGAGAAGTTGTATCTTCATCATTGAGACAGACTGCATATTGAAGGTCTAATGCCACCCCTTTTCCTATAATTTGCACCTGTAAGAATACAGTCCTTCGAGCATAACCACGTGAATCAAATAATTTTACTTGGAATATTAACTTTCCAAATTGACTTAAACCACCATCTATTTTCATCCAAGTGATTAATGGAATAAATGGACTGATATGCTAAATTAGCAGTTACAGATCCCCTAGTTCTATTCCAAGACCAGACAATCTTATCCTTTGAATTATTCAGAGTGATTCCACTGCTTTTCTATATTAAAAGGAAGTTGCTCCATTATGTAGCTAAGTCCCCTGGCAGTCCAAGTTGATTAACCCCAATCCATCTTTGATTAGTACCAGCCTCAACTGGTATGGTTGCATGTGCTAATGTGAAAATATGCAAGTTGTTGAGGTGTTGTATTAAGGACCCTGAGAGTCTGTACGATGCATTATCTCCTATGAAAGGGCCCATCCCAATAATGACTTGCTTACCACACCCTATCAGCCAAGCCAGCCATAGCTTAATAATATGCATAGAAGCCATAAAAAATTTCCAGATAATAGAGGCAACCGGGAACTTACAGTCGTCTTTGTGTAGCCAAGAAATCAGATCAATTCCTTTTAAGTATTTTTTTTTAAGGATCTTAGTCCACCTTTGCCAAATAGACCTCTCTAGCAAGATTTGGCAGCCAAAGATTGGGCAAACCAAAAGATATTCCGTATACCCCATCCACAATTTTCCTTTGGTCTAGCGATGTTTTGCCATTTGGTTAAGTGAAAGCTTGTATTTTTATTAGCTCCTCTCCATAAGAAATTAGCAATGAATTGTTGAATCTTGTGTAGAATAGTTGAAGGAATCTTAACTAAACTAAGCCAATACACAGGGAGGATTTGAAGCACTGATTTTGATAAAACAAGTCTGCCTCCTAATGAGAGCCAACGAAAAGACCAATTACCAATTCTCTTCTCAACCTTATGTACCATCCAATTTCAATCTACCACCCTGTAGTTTTTGGTTTTAAATAAAAACCTAGATATTTCATACATTTCTCAATGCTAATAAATTGTATATTGAATGTTGCATGTATTCTTTGTTCCAGACTGGGATCTATATTATGTGTAAGAAAGCACGATTTTTAACAGTTAACATCCATACCAAAGGCAAGACAAAAACTAGTTAAGATAGTTTGGAACTCCATCCAGTCTTCAAATTTACCAACACCTAAAATTATAACATCGTCAACAAAGAGAAGATGTGATATTGTAGTCTTTGTAACAACTTTGAGTCCATGAAAAGACCCTTATTCCACAGCCTTCTTCAATAATCTACTTAAACACTCAACAACCAGTAGGAATAATAGGGGGGAGAAAGGGAAGCCTTGACGTAGCCCTCGATGACTCTTAAACAAATCTAGCGGGGATCCATTTATTAAAACAGCCATGTTAACAGAAGTTACACAAGCCATAATCCATTGGGTAACCTCCCATTTTAATCTGATCTGGGTTAATAACATTCTTAGAAATTGCCAGCTCACCTTATCATATGCCTTCTTCAAGTCCAACTTTTGAATAATTGAGCTTAACTTCTTAGACTTAGCAGTGTGAAAACACTCTTGTGCTATCCCCACAGCATCAAAGATCAAGCGATCTTTAAGGAAACCAAACTGTTCATAGGATATACATGATGCCAATTTTTCTTTCATCCGAGTGGCAATGATTTTAGAAATGACTTCATAAACAAAGTTACAGAGGGCAATTGGTCTAAAATCATGAAAGGAGTTTGGCTTGCTTACCTTGGGTATAAGAGCAAAGAAAGTATCATTGATTGCACCCTGTATAAATTCTGTACGTCTGGATTCCTCAAAAGCCTTGTGTAGATCCTCCCCCAATATATCAAAAATATCCTGAAAGAGTACTTGATTCCACCCATTTGGGCTTGGGCTTTTATCTTTTGGCATTGTGTTAACAGTTTCCTTTACTTCTTCTAAAATGACAGATTTGCCTATCTCATCACTTTCTCAATCATTAAAAAACTTGGGCACATTCTTAAGTACTTTGATTTGATTACAAGAGTCATCTACCTCTATCACATTGAATTGTTCTTTACAATGTTTATATGCGACCTCTTTAATCTCATTATCTGTTGTTTTGAGAACTCTAACATCATCAACTATATCCCATATAGTATTTTGTGATCTTCTTTGAGAGGCAAACTTATGAAAAAATTTAGTATTCTTATCACCTTTATCAAGCCAGATTGCCCGACTTCTGAGCCTCCAAGTGGATTCTTCTATAGAAAGTAACTTATCCTTCCTTTGTTTTAGCGTCCTTAGGATATCAAGGTATTCCTGTACAAACACCTGTGACGATCAATTCTCAAAAATCTCTGACATGTTTTCCTCAATAAGGTGGAGATCTGAGTGTATTTGATTTTTTTTATTCCTCTGCCAGAGTACCACAGCGTTCTTTAAGTTCTTCAATTTTGTACACAGCAGTTGAATAGAAGAAAAATCTAACCAATTATCCATAGATTGCCACGTATTCTTAATAAGAGAGGCAAACCCTGGATCAAAGATCTAGGTGTTGCTGAATTTAAAGGGAGGAGCAGCTTTATGGGTGGACTTCTCCAATTGTATGTAAATCAGATTTTGATCCGAAATGGTAGAATTAATTATCCAAGATCTGATCTTTCTATGGTTGCCAAGAAGGGATTCATCAAGAAGAAATGGATCCAATCTTTTTGAAATACCAGTTGTACCTGCTCTCCCATTCCTCTAAGTAGGAGCCATTTTAGTCGGTTGGATTTCCACTAAATCGGAAGATAGCATAAGACTTTAAAAATAATCTGCAAGAGGGTCACTTCTGGCCAAATCCCCCCACACCTCCCTGGCAGAAAGGGTGAAATTAAGGTCACCTCCCACTATAAAACCCTCTTCTCTTAGTAATCCAGAATCAATAATGGATTGCTAGAAAAGTTCCCTATCTTTATAAGGAGCATAACATTTGAGCATTTTAATCTTTTCCGCGGATTGTTTGAATCTGCCTTCCAAATAAATACCTGTGGAGGTGCCAAAAGAAAATAACTCAGCATAAGTTGGGTTCCACCCACACAATAAGCTACCGGAGCATCCACAAGGATCCAGTGCAACTACATTCCACAATGGAAGACATTGAAGAAAAAGTCGTTTAGCTTTTTCACCATCCACTAACGTTTCTTGTAGAAAAACAATGTCTGGATTAATCTGTTTCAAAAGCAATTTGAGGGAAGCAATTTTTAAGGGTCCCCCAAACCCACGGAGATTGTAAGACATAATAATCATAAGAGAACGACGGAATTCAGTTGGCTTGCTCTAAGGGTCGGGAGGGGAATCCTATCAGGAATAGTGTCCAAGGAATTAGGGAGGACAGGATCTTGTGTACAGTCAGGATCTAGAAAAACGGGGGACAACTGAATTGTGTTAAACCTCCTTCAGTGGCCCCGGGGGGTTTCTTAGGGTTGCGGTGTCTGGCCTTTTTTCTGATGGTCACATTGGAGTGATCTGAAGAGGGGGGAGGTATAGTAGAAAGGTTAGAAATGGAAAGAAGTGAGGGAGATAATGACTCTGCAGCCTTGGAAATAAGGTTTAGAGAGTCATTTGTCGGGAAAATTTTGGAACATCTAAGGCCTTATGAAGTAAGAACAGGATTTGGTCTAAACAAACACCACCAATGGGGACCTCCAAGATATTTGTAACTTCATTTGGAGGAAGAGATTTAGAGTATCCGACTAACAACATTCCCCGCCCTTTTGTAGTTAACTTCTCGGACCCCATATGATTGGTAGGAATCTCTTAAAACGAAACAGAATTTGTGGGAGGGAGAGGTTGTGTATCCAAGGAGAGCACAGTGGTTGTTTTTCACAGTCTAAATCTATAGTATTCAAACCAAGACGATCACCCGGAACTTCAAACTTTTTCATAAGTAGGTCCCAAAAGTCTCCGAAGATTTCTAACACCCAACTTTTGTTGTTTTTTAAATAAACAAGCTCATCAGAGGAGAGTTTATTGAAGAAGGAAGGAAAGAAGAAATGCATCTTACCTAAGAAGGATCCAATGTCGAAGGCCCTGAACAAGAAACTTCAGCTTGGTCTAATATTGTCATGGGTTGTCCAGTGTTAAGTCTCCGCTCCCTGGTGATTGAACACAATGCTTTAAGGTGACCTGTTTTCCAGTAGGAATGGCAGTGGAAAGGTTCCCTCCAGAAGTCTACAGATTGTCTGATGTGTGTATCCCAAATGGAGATGTCAATAACATCTGGTAAACCTCTATCCAGGTCCAATTCAACCAATACCCAAGCGATCCTTTTATTACTCCAGCAGAGCGAAAGTTCGTCAAAGAAAATTAATTTTCCAACTGATTTAGCAACTACTTAGAAGATTCTTACAGACCAAAAATCGATAGGGAAGTCAGGAAGCAACATCCAGAAACATCTTTTCGTGGAGATTTCTATGAGTGGGTTGAAACCAGGAAACCATCTTTTTAACATCAAAACACCTCTACCAATGATCCATGGAGAACCCAAAATTCTCATAAGATCACTCTCGGAAAGAAAATGAAAAACTATCCAGTGGTTTGATAGTAGGATAAATCAAGGACAGTAACCTACTAGAGGCTTCCAAAATCCTAAGATCCATTCAGACAGTTGAATCTTGTTCATCCTGGTATAGAAAAATTTACCTACTAACGCTTTCTTCGATAAACTAGCAACCCTGTCCATAGCGATATCCCTGTCGAGGACACAACTAGGTTTAGTCTCTCGAACTTTCCAGCACTTTAGTTTGTGGTTCAAACGAGTTGATCAACCAGTAGCCATGTTACGGCCAGCACCACCTACACGAAATGGAGAGCTCTGCGCAGGTAAGTTTGGCGGAATGACACCAGAACAGGGTTTAGGGGTGGGTTTAGGAGAAACACTTGTGCATCCTTCTTGAGAGAGTCCTCCCATGTGTCGACCCTCATCTAGGCGCGTGTTATTCACATGACAGGAGCTAGGTGTGTTGCCTCTACCGTCATCGGGAAGCACCAGTCGTGTAGTTTTTGCAGACTTAATTGCGGGCAGGGGAGATGTCTTCGGATCAACTGTCACTTGACATAGACAATCGTACATCAACCTATAAGTTTCATCCGCCAAAAATATACCTTCATTGGCCCATAGCTCATCTTCATCTACCCAAGTGAGATCTACCTATGTTGCCATCTAGTCCATATGGCTCTCCACGTTGGCGGACATAACTGCGGAACCAAACACCTCGCTAACATGAGAACCCCACTGGTTCGCGTTGCCAGACATCTGCAGCAACCCTAAAAGACTACGGAAACCCTAAATGGATTGGTTCATATGGAATCTAGGGATTAATTAATTCATTACCTAAGAGCCCTGCATAGACCCGAGGGAATTATGTACTTGAGATTATTAAATCGGATTTTTTTAATTTTTATTTTGAATAGTCTTAAATAAATCTAAGTTTATATAGCTTACATATAATGAATTAAGTTATATAAAATAAAGATCTAAGCTTATATATATATATATAATCCAAGTGGATATCGGTGGCCACCCATATATTTCAATTGGCTCAAAACAATTCTTTGGAAGTTTACTATTTTTAGCAGTTTTTTGAGTCCTAAACTTCTGGAGTCATTTTAAGAGCCTAAACGACGTTTTTTCACGATCGGACATCTAAATATTTGTGGAAGGCATGATTGAGTCTATGAAATAAATCTCCTCGTCAATACCTTTCCAACGAGCTATCGTGCGCCCCAAATAGAGATCGTATACCAAAGTTACGCCCCCGAGAAGTTGATACACCAAACTACCCAAAACGAGGTCCACAAACCTATTGGTTTTTCATCTTTCGGGGTTAGGGTTTTGGATTTTCTTTATGTTAAAAAGGTCTTTGGAGCCTCATTGTAACCATCATCTTCTTGTGAATAAGCGTAACCATCACATCTCTTCTCAGAGATAAGTTGTCACCATTCTAGCGAGTCATTCACTCTGTAATTTTACAATTTATGTACATTCTCTCATTAATAAAAATTGTGTCTTGTTGTATCTTTGTGTTTATTGCAATATTTATGTGTATCTCGCAATATCTTTGTATATTTCATTGTTACATCTCTACATTCATTTCGTTCTAAAAAATAATCGAGATCAGTGGTATTAGAGCAGGTTGTTCATTGTTGTTTCTTAGTGCATGTCCCCGACGAGGTCAAGGTATAGAGAGTTGGGTCTCGAGCTAGTTTCCCTTAAGGACAACCGCTCTCATCAGCCCAAGTGGCCTCCCATGGCGGAAGAAAAGAGAGACACAGGAGCAAAAGATCACATCAAGTTGTTGGAGAATTTTCCCCAAATCCTTCAAAGATTGTCATTGACAAGAAGCGTGTCTTCGTCAAATAGTCACTTTGGAGACGCTACCCCATTCAAAGTACAAGTTAATTTTGATATTCTCATATTTGAAGCTCAAATCGATGCAGATGCTTTGGAAAAATGGTTAAATTTGCTAGAAGGTTATTTCTTTGTTCACAATTTTTCCAACAGAGAAAATATCACCTTTGCGTTCCTTAAGACTCTCTCTCATGTCAAACATTGGTGGGAAACTTACTGGGGGCAAAGTTCCAAAGATGAATCTGGAATATTTGGAGTCGAGCCCACTTTGGATTTTTTTATAGATGCGGTCAAGGAGCAATATTACCCTATGGAAAATTATGATGACCAGTACATGAGATGGACCACGTTGCATCAAAAGCGAGACAAAATAATGTCGGAGTTCGCAAATACCTTCCATACCTTGCGCACCAAGCTGGGTATCAAAGATTATGAGCGACATCTGGTTCTGAAATATCGCAGGGCTATACACATGTACATCCAAACCGAAATGATTCTCTGGACATCTCATCACTAGGAGCCGCTTATAGATATGTTGTCAAAATCGAGCAAAAATTTAAGCAATAGAACAAGCAGGAATTTGGATCTGCAAATCCGCAACAACCAAACTATGGTAAAGGCAACCCTAACTCACAGAGTAGTCAACCTCAAGAAAACCAGTCCAAGCCACAGGAAAAGAAGGATAATGGGAAGACGAAGGACACTGGAAAGTGGTGCGACTTCCACAAAAACCCTTGACACAACACCGGTGAATGTCGCTCGAAACAGTCATTTATGGCCGAGCTCAAAGAAACAGAGTCTAACCCCGACTCAGACTCCGATTCAGACACTAATAAAAGGAGAGATAATTGATGCATAACCCACTGCCACTGTTGCGATCGCAACAATCCAACCAGAAGAACCAGAGGATCCTAAGGAGGGGGAACACCTTTTTCATTCACAGGTGTGGGTGAAGGGAACCCTGTTGCGTTTTATTGTTCATAGTGGAAGCCAGAAGAACCTCATCTCGACAGAGGTCGTCAAGCAGTTGGATTTGTCGACAACATCACACCCACAACGATACAACATCGAATGGCTTCGTTAGGGATGAGATCTTCGTGTCAGCCAGCAGTGTCACCTGTCATACGACATCAAGCCCTTCAACGATGAAATATTGTGTTATGTTGTCTCACTGAAAGTCTTTGATGTTCTATTAGGCCAGTCATATATGTGGAGGCGTCATGTTGTTTATGAGTCTCAACCCCGTAGTGTCATTGTTACTCTGGAGGTCAACCTTAAAGGATACCAAAGGTAGTTCTGACTACTGTACTAGAAAAACAGTGCCGCAAAGTGATCTCTCATACCACAAAGTTCAACTTCTTCACAATCTGGTCAAAAGGTGAACAAAAGGACATTGCAACCACTGCAGCCTCAATCCAAACACCTTCTATCCAGCAAAAGCAAGTCAACAAGATTGCACCGAAGCGCAAAGATTCATTATGCACACAGTGATCTCATGTAGCCAGACTGGTTAAAAAGGTCCAACCCTTCCAACATCAGGTTCTCGACAACCTTCCACAAGTCGAGCAGCGCAACTTCTCCAACAAGGAAAACAGTTCACCAAGATTCAGATTCAACAAACGCTTCCTCCTCCCCCCCAAGAACTCAATGCAATGGAGACCATTGTTTCCTAAGAATGGAGGATTGATCCAAGTGGATATCGATGGCCACCTACCTCGTCCAATTGGATCAAAACAATTCTTTGGCAATTTATTATTTTTAACAATTTTTTGAATCCTAAACTTCTAAAGTCATTTTAAGAGCCTAAACAACATTTTTTTCCCAATCAAACACCTCAATAATCGTTGAAGGCATGATTGAGCCTGTGAAATGAAGCTTATCATCAATACCTTTCCAATGAGCTATTGTGCCCTCCAAACGGAGATCGTTTGCCAAAGTTACGCCCCTGAGAAGTTGATACACCAAACTACCCAAAACGAGGTCCACAAACCTGTTGGGTTTTCATCTTCCGAGGTTAGGGTTTTGAATTTTCTTTATGTTAAAAAGATATTTGGAGCCTCATTGTAACCATCTTCTTGCAAATGAGCATAACCATCACATCTCTTCTCAGAGATAAGCTGTCACTATTCTAACGAGTCATTCACTCTATAATTTTACAGTTTTTGTACATTCTCTCATTAATAAAAATTGTGCATTACTGTATCTCTGTGTTTATTGCAATATTTTTGTGTATCTCACAATATCTCTGTATATTTCATTGTTATATCTCTGCCATGAATTTGTTTTCAAAAATAATCTGGATCAATATATATATATATATATATATATATATATATATATATAGCTATGAGGTTTAGCTCAACCGATCATGAACCAAATATGAGGTTTCTCCCCCAATGTTAGGGAGGATATAAGTTTGACTTTCTTGATTCACTCAAGGTTAGGTTCCATAGTCAAGGCCGACATTTTACCCCGTTTACCATCCATGGATCATGAAGAAGTATTTGGAGGATGTCCGTGAGGTTTTCTTGGAAAAAAACATATGCATGTGTATGATTTTTCCATGAAAATGAATGATTGTTTGAAAGCTAAAAATAAATTATCTTTCGTTGTCTCGAAATGTTGAACGTTTTAAAATATAATACACAATTTATCCCCGCAAAGTTCATGGAGCATGATGAAGTTATCCCCGCAAAGTTCATGGAGCATGATGAAGGATGTACTTTAGACTATTAAGCATGACCTCTTTCTTATTGTGAAGGGAGATTGTAATAATTCTAACTTTAGAAAACCTTTTAGGAACTTCCTTACATTCTATGAATGGTGTCTAGGTAAATTTCATCTATGGACAACATGTACAACTAACCCTAAGGGACCCAAGTGGACTCAACCTAGTAACCTCTTTGGCCAATATAGCTCTATCATGACAAGTCGAACCACTTTAACTAACCATCAAGACTTGTATATAGAAAGAGAGACATATATATGAAGAGAGGGGAAAGCAGAAAGCAGAAGATTGAAAGATCTTCAATTTTCTTCAGATGTGGACTCTCACCAAGAACCTACAAGACCCTATCAAGAGAAGCTACATCCATAAAGTTGAAAACCTCTCCACTCCAACCCTTGAGAGAGAATCATAGGCCAAAGGGAATAATCCCTTATGTCTTCACATATTATTATAAAGAAAAAGAAAAATGTTGTAGCAGCTTTGTTAGAAATAATTTTAGAGTATATGAATAAGATGAGCAGAGCTTGAAAGACACGTCGCAATGACTACATTTTTATTGGCAATTATATTCCACATACATGATATAATATATTAAATGCATGTCGAAGACAAAATACATCTAAATCTAAATTCTTTAGAAAGAAATATGCACTAATTCTCATTCATTAATAGATATAAAACAAAAAATACCCAGAGTTGAGAAATTAATCCAATAACTCATATGTATAGCATAAAGGAAAATAAACCGTTGGTCATATCATTATGGCAGAATAAAGGCCCAGAATAGTAAGTACAAAGCTCTTAATTACTTTCATCAGAGATAAAATATCTCGCAATATCAGAGATAAAATGATTTTTAGGGTAGTAACCATAGTTCGTCACCAATTCAATAATTTAAAAGGCATTAGCAGTACATTTGAAGAAAATATGTGAAATACATGAAAATATTATAAGCACTTAAGGGAAAATGGACATGAACAAATTGACGAGTCTAGCTTGCTCTACAATGCTCTCCAATCTCCCTTAAAAGATGCCTTGAAATGCCTTTATTTCCCTTTAAAAGGTCCCTTTATGCTCGTCCGACCAACGCGAACTGTCCTGTCACAACTGTCTTGAGCACTTCATTTTATGTCTGCTTGCCCACTACCTCCTTAACGATGATTCACCTTGAAGGGGTTTAATGTCAACTTCAATAAGTAGTTCCAAGTCTCACCTGTAGGTATTTTGAAATTATTCATTTGTTGCATCATTTCCAAATCAACTAATGACTTGAATGAGACTGGAGGAAGAAATGTCACTATATACTTTCAGCTCCATTCGCTGTGTTTTTCACAACGATATTTCCAGTCAGTTCCACTGGTAAATGGCTTGGAATCAACACACAAGAAAAATCTGGAGCTCTATTGACATTACTAATAGAGAGATCGCTTTTATTTCTGGCTGCCATGTGCCCACAATTTAAGAGCGAAAAGTTTACCTCTGATATGAATTGTTTATATAGGAGTATTGCAGAAGAGATCAGTTCCAAGAATATAATTGATACTGCCCTGTGTTATTGATAATTGGAAATTAAAAATATAATTGAACTTTTTTCACATAGAATTATCTGCAGACTGCAAGAATGTAATACATAAGACAATATAGGCAAATAGTACAATCCATCTGTAGTAGGAAACCTATCTTCAGAACCAAAATTATGAAAACAATAACAATCAACTTGCTTAGCAATTAGTTAATGCCTGGATAAAAAATCACTCATTCTAAATAATATTACCCAAAAATGTGCTTGGATGAGTGGTCAATAGACAATATTCAAAATTTTCATGGCAACAGACAAATCCTAGCTGCCAAACGAGAACTCAAAATGCCTCTAGGGCACCCAAAGTGGGAATTAAAAAGACCTTCTCACTCAAGAAACATAAACAAATCTGTTTCTGTCCCAGAAAACTATATGGAGGCTACAATAAATTGAAGGCATGTCTATATATTAAATATCTGCACAGGCCATACCCTAACCTGATCACCAGCACCAACTGCCATAGTCTCAACTGAAATGTCAATACTGCGATGTCTGAAGCTCCGTGCAATACTAAGACGACCTTTTATACAAGAAGCGGGTGAGGACTCTGTACCTATTACCTGCATGGAGCTGCTTACCTTGGTAGCTGTACACGAGGACAGAGCAATTGGCTCTTTGAAAGTAAGGAGTGTCTGCGACCAATGTGTTTTGGGGTTATAAGGAGATGTTGAGAGCACGGTAGGTATCTCCTTGCAAAACCTGCTTGTAAAACCCGTTTCAAACCATAACACAAGTCCATGACACCAATGGATGCTAGATAAAGACAAATCTTCAAAATTATTGCAGATTGCTGTTTGCATGCATTCCTCTTTAAGGACCTCTTGTTGCAAGCCAGACAAGGCATTTTCTCTTCCAAGCTTTGGTTTCAATTCAAATGTTGTCGTGAAATCCATGTCCTCTGATTTTATTGTCATGATATCAAATGTCTGAAACATATCAATCAAACTTCATTCAGCAATTTTTACTCAAGAAAACTTATGGAATAGCATGTTTGACATACAGGGAGATTTATACAAAGGGAAACAAACAAGTGGGCAACAACCCTTTACATAGGGAATAGCAAAACCTTACATGTAAGACAGAAGTCTCTGTCACTATATCCCTGCTATCCACAACATCAACTATTGGCTGTTGAGCAGCATCTTCAACCACTTCCTTACCAATACAAGACATATTGAAGCCATATACATTTTCCCAAAACGATAGACTAGTTCCACCTTTTCCAAAACCAGCCACATACTGTTGAGCAATTTACAAATCATCAATTTGTCCACACAAAGCAGGGTAGGAAATTTCTATGTGCTCATTAGCAATAAGACTTACCATCTCAGCTGTGTCCGGAAGGATGGCTCCACCAGGTTTCAACCAATGATCACGAGCATAAATAACTGAGCTAAGCATCGATTCATAAAGCAGGCAGTACCCCATCCACTCACTCACTATCACATCTACACTCTGACTTTCAGTCGGCATGCACTTATCAATATTTTCTATCATGCCCTGAACTACAGTAATAACTCCACACGAGTTCTGATTTTTGGCATTCTCACTTTCTTCTTTGAGAGTGTTATTTGCTTTTGCAACCTATGCATAGGAGAAATAAGTTTTATCATAGAGGACTTATTCAGACTGCTCAGGATACTTAGAAAACACTATATACAACAGAAGTATAAACTAATGTATAAAAAAAGCATAGATGAAAAGAAATATCATGCAGAAACCTCGGAGCAATAAAAAAAAAAGAAAAAAAAACAAGAAATATTTTACCTGACGAGCTACAGATGCCATCTTCTCACTTGCCTCAACTGCAATTACTTTTGCAGCTCCTGCCTGAGCTGCAAATAAACTGCCAAGAAAGAAATAAGATGAAGGACAAGGACAAGATTTTTACAAACGTAACTTGATTATTTGTCCTAAGTATCTTCCAACACATGAAATTACTTTCCCTTGGCCTCCTAAAAACTTGACTATTTAGGGGCTTATATTTTACTTAATAGTTTATTTCAAATATAGAGAGAACATGGGACTTGGAAAAGAAACATTTTTCAATTTTCTTTTAACATTCATTCCTATATAATAGATGCAGCCTGCAGGAACCACTTCCCATATTTTATTGCTTTGAAAACTCACTACAAGGCATGTACTGAGTGACTCACTCATGAGGAAGATAGAAATAACAATACAAATTTTTGGGTCTCGGACCAGAATTGTGTCTTTTAAAATCAGTGATGTTTTAGAAGAATTCACAACTAGAAAGTTCACAGCATAAACTTTGCATATGGTAGAAGGGTGTCTTCCAACCTGTAGCAGACAGTTATATCCAAGAAGTAAATATTAGCATGAATGTTGGTAATAAAATGTTCAATTACTGAGTAGCACATCAGCATCAAATAACTGAGAGCATGTTGATCAAACATAGAAAACTCAGAAACATCAAAACAGAGACCATCAACATAGGAAGAGGATGTAACTAGAGAAAGTGATCGAACTATCTCAAGACAATACAGACAAGGCAGAAAACTTCTAAAATAAATAATAGTGGGATAGAATGTTTTCTATGTTGATAATGGAGGACGATTTCAAGGTATAAAACCAAAAAGAACAACATCAACACAAACAGGTTAATACTAAATACTCATAGTGGGCCTTTGCCAATCAATTCTCTGAACTAGCATCAATCAAATGTACAAATTGCTGTATGAAAGATATACATGTATGTATTGGAACATCACTTACAGTTACATCTTGGTGTATATATTGGAACATTGCTTGTATCTGTGCCAAGAAAATGACAAACACAAACATATAGATCAGACCAGTGTGGAGCCTAGTCTATGATTCCCAAATAGTGATGATTCTCATTCTCATTTTTTTCTTCTTGCTTTTCTTAAATATTCAACTGGCCAGACTAAGTGGTCAAACATAACTCCAGAGTTATTAGGTGCTCACTTTCTCTCCATAGCATGAAAGGTCTGCACTGGCTGTAGTTGTTAAAATGTCTTGGTCCTGGTGACCTAGCACTTGCTCCAAGGCTTGAAGATTGGAGCGTTATGATAACACAATAGCTATTCATATATAAGTGGCAGTCAACAACTATTCATGACAGCTTACCCACACAAATCCCAAAGTCATTCAATCCCCAATTCAAAGCACATTTTAGGATAATGAAACAACTAAAGCATAAACTGCTCCTATTGGATTTCATATCTTGTCTTATGAGGCATTTGCATTGCCTATCCAAGTATTACTGGAACGAAGGTTTTTTCTTGTGGATGTGATTGTTTTTTGTTTCACAGTATGTAAAAGTACATTCTAATCTTGGTGCCTCTCACGATTCTCTAAACTAAAATTGCACTCGCCATTATCAATATGAAAATATTTACTATTTTCATGTTAGGACAGTCATTGTTTGGAAGTTATGTGGCAGGAAACATCTAGTACAGGGCTGTACCAGGCTCGTTTCCATACATAAATGCAGAACAAATGTGGTACAACTTTGAAACACATCCATACAAATGCATCCCATGTGTGATAAATGTGTATTGTAGGGCTGGAGACATGTTTCCGGGCCATACATCATCTGTATGACCCGTTTCCAACACTAAATCTGCCTATTTTGACTTGGTTTGCCTCATTTTTTTACTATGTTTAACCCAAAATGCTGGCAATTAATGGTAATGTTAAATTCTTAAAGTAAAAGTTGACATTTACTTTAAAGGATAAAGTAAATGTCAACTTTTACTTAAATTTTTAACATTACCATTGATTGTTTCAGGATGTTTGAGAGTGTTTCCAACCTCATCGGACTTCATATGGAGAAAGTAAAATTTCATATCCCATTCAAAATTCAGAAGACTTGACAGTTTTCAGGATTTCAGGATTGGCAGGATTGCAGCATTTTCTTTGGATTCTATCACATATGGGGGTATGGGATTGGCATTTAATCAAGAGAACCAAGACCTTCATGTACGCCACTGTTGGTGGTGTTGATTGTTTAACTCCTCTATCATGGCCTTAGCAAAAATGTACCCTTCACTCGATCCAAAATCATTGATTAGGCATGTTAAGCTTTTTCTACCATATTTTAAGGCTTGGATAGGCAGTTTCGTCAAAATTGGGCATTGACTGATGTCCCTAGAGGATCGAGGTCGAGGCAAAGGCTCGATAAGAGACAAAGGATGATACTAATGATGAGGCTCTCAATATAAGCGATCATGTAACATTGTTTGTCATTTATGTTTGTCATTTAAATGTTCTTGCTCATTTATTCATAATGCTTTCTTTCAATGTTTCAATATAATGTTCTATTTATAAAATAGCACATTATATATAGATAGATAGATAGTGTTTCCCTGTTTCCAATTTTTTGGGGGGTCACAGTTCCAGTGCATTTCCATTTCAGAAACTCATACCCATTTCCTCGTATCGTGCAACTTAGTTGGAAAGTCTTCTACTGGTCTTCCTTATCCTCCAGTAACTTGACAAAGGTGTGGCACTCTTGGTTTTGACAGCTGACACTCTTTCGCGCATCTACTGCAGAACCTTGGCAGTCACTATAACTTAAACTACAATGCAATCTAAAGGAAAATACTTGAGTAGTTGCCCTCTTAATGAAACAATGATGACCAAACTGGCACTCAAGCCATAAAATTCACTATATATAATCATGCTTGCAATACACATTAGAAAAGCTTTGCTTTACTTGTTCCACAACATATCTGCCTTACAACACATATCCTCAACAATACACAATCAAGATCATGGAATTCTTAGCCTGTACCATTGATCAATGAGAGGTTTGATTTCATTGAAAGATCCACCAAAGGCCCATAACTCTGTTACCAGTTACCCTTTAGGACATCACCATAGTTTCAGCTTAATCACAAGGAAATATTTGTCAGATCATAAAGAACTGATCTTCTGCTTTACCTTTATAGATTCCATCCTCTATGTCTTTTAGGAGACTCTCCAGTTGCTTTAAGAATGCTTCAGCCTGCACAGATCATATCTCCCTGGTCATTAATCTCATCTAACCAGGCCCTCAAAAAGAACCTTGTAGGAAATAGAACAGTGGAGATAGTCTGAATTTTCTGCATCGTAAACATTTCCAAGACTTGAAGACACGCATCGCTTTAAGTTCTCATTTTATTTACCTCCTCCATAACACCTTTTATAATTTCTATCCATGACATTAACCAACTTTGATCTTCAGATTGCCTAAGAAGAGTAGTTCATTCTAGCTCTGCAGGTTATTTTTCTTTTTTCCCTCTAATAGCATGGGAAAATGGGGAAAGATGAATCATGTTGCAATAGGACAAAAGGGGTCATTTGCAGTTCAGCACGTATCTTCAAAGTTTGATTCCATTAAAGCTGAAGAATGTTTGGAAGAGATTATGTTGACAAAACAAAAATACTCTGTTGTTTTGCTGGATAAACTCTGCACTCTGCTTCACCTATAAGGCGGTTGGTGTCCTTTTGCATGTCTACTGTAATCACCTAAGCATGTTAGTGTCCTTTCCCATGTCTAACATCATCAATAATCTATTCCGTTTCAACTTTCAAGTAATATATACCAAAATTTGAACCTTCTGCAACTGCCAAAGACAGATCAGTCAATCTGTAGTAATGAATTGAATTCATAACATGTCATAAATAAAATTCACAGAGGCTTTAGCAACACCCATGTCCATGCTTACTTCTGTCATCTATATTTTTGCACTAAGCTGCAAACTGCATGCATAATAATGTCATATACTGATTCTAATATGAAATTTTTATATTTTGAAATTGATGAATTGCAAGGATGTGAGAAAAATAGGAATTTCAAAAGCTAATACGATTTATTGTATGAATATATGAAACAGCATGTCTCACTTACATCCCTTCTGAAGAAAGAGAATTACTGAGCATCAAATTTCAATGAAGATGGATCATTTTTTATTTGGGGTCTCCAAGGTAGGGCATGTCTTTGTGACACTGACTAAACTTTAAAGCCATCAGGAGGATCAAGAGCACCAGATAAAGAATGATGAGCTGGGGATAAATCCTATTGAGTCACTATGAAAACATACATTGAGAAGTAATTGATGAATAACAAAGTTAAATATGCAGTGTTACACAGGGGCATGTTCCCAAGGGTAGGGGACACGCTCACCATGCTCCCCGTGCTCCCAGAAAGTTGGTACTCCAAGGGGGATGTTTCACTTCATTCCCTTTTGGGGGGGGGGCACGAGGGGACGCAGTAGGGAAGCCCCCCCTCAAAAAAAGAGATACTCCCACACTCCCTTTTGACCAAAGTCCACCATTTTGAGGGGAAAAAAGACAAAACAACAAAATAAAAAATAAAATGAATGTAAACCTAATGCACAGGTAGATGAGAAGGGACCTAACAAGGCACAAACTCAGGTTGGTTGGAGTGCCATTGAGCATTCTTGATATGTAAATGATTCTGATTAAGATAGCGACATTCCCATGGTTGGTCCTTATTCTTTTGTGTAGTAGCTAGATGCAGAGACTAGTGGGGCATTGTCATGAGCAGTGATGCACATTTGTCATTTGCCCTGTTTTGAATTTTCTAAGTGAAATGAGAAATACAATGGTGATAGATGATTTGTGAATCATAATTATTATGTTCTGTTACATCATTGCATGTACCATTTATGATTTATTATTTTATATGTAATGATGTATGTTATTGGCGCCTTATTATGTATAAGATTTCAATTATTTATGTTTCAGTGTTCATATATTTTAATTTTACATTTTTAGTATTTCGGGTGGGTCCCCTATAACATCCCCTAGAAGTTGGGGAGTTCTTCCCCACATCCCACGGATGTGTTTCCCCACTCCCGTGTCCCCGTGTCCAAGAAACTTGGTGGAACATTGTACATATGATACGGTACTGTTTGCAATGCTTTTATTAGTTAATATTTCAGTTCCCTTCCCTTGCATTGCAACTCACTTTGAAATTATGAATCAAGCAACTCAGTTTGTCCCTCACAGTTACCTGATTTCAATATACTTCCTATATGCTGTGTTTCTGATACCTTATAATCGGAGGGATACTGTATTGTGTTTGAGGAATTAATGTCTGTTGCCCCTTGATTGCAATGGACTTTCAAATGGAAATAATGTTGGGAAACCAAGCACTGAAAAGTTGAAGAGATTAAGAAAACTGACTTTTGAATATTTTGAAGGAATGCATCGTTGCTCCCCAGAAAGATAATAGTAAAACGTTGTTTAAGATCACTACCCTAAATTGGAAGATTCCAATAAATCAGGCTTTAAATTATAGTATATATGTTTGCAAAATATCTTAGTTCAATGCATTTGTAATTTGTCTTCCATTTTGTGTTTATACTTAATGTATAGTCAAAGTGCTCCTGTGAGGTCATATTATCTATCTACCTACCTACCTCTACCTACCTACCTATATCTGTCTCTCTCTAGCAATCTACCTACCAATCTATCTTTCTATCTGCCTATCTATCTATTTACCTGTCTATCTATCCATATGCCTATTCATCTATCTATAGAGTGTTTAGTTTTGGGTACCTTGGAAAGTGGTCCCCTTGTGGTTGTGAGTCTCTATCTATCTATTTACCTGTCTATCTATCTATATGCCTATTCGTCTATCTATATAGTGTTGAGTTTTGGGTACCTTGGAAAGTGGTCCCCTTGTGGTGATGAGTCTCTAACCACAAGAGGGAAATATTTGTGACTATGTACCTTGTACTTTATGGCTAATTCCACATTGACTTCACTTAAGTCAAAAAAAGTGGAATTTGTCACTTAAGGCAAAAGTGACATTAATTCACTTTGTGGGTGAATTGAGGGACATAAAGTGAACTTAGGAAACTTAACCCAAAGTGGGTTTCTTAGTGAGATTATTTTGGGATTATCTCACCCATTGATTAGATGCAGATTCAAGTGATCTAGGCCATTCAACTTTAGGTTTTCTTATGGATGGTTCAAGAGGGGTGCATAGGTCCTTGAGAGGCTCATTCACTCATTTGTTCACTTATAGAGTTTGAGAGAGAGCATTGAGATGAGAATGGAGGCTATGGATGAGGGAAGCTTGGGCGCCTACTTTCATGGAGGGCTCATGGAGGCTTTGACCCTCAGTGATTTGTGGTGAGTGCTTTTGCTTTGAGGAGGGCGCACTCTTGGAGGAGGGCGCAGGCTTAGCAAGCACTAGTAGTACCTGAGCTATTGCAGATCTGACAGTTTCAGTGTGGAGGTAGCATACAACAACTTGTTTGTATGCAAGGGCTTCTTCATCAGTCAAGGGAGGATCAAGGGCGCTTCAGTTCAGTGAGATAGGCAACAAAGGGAAGAGGGCGCATTTCTTCTTGGAACCATTAGCAAGGCTTGAGAGGAGCTTGCTACTTGTACAGGTTCCATTGTATTTACTTACTTGTTGTATCTCATGCTTTAGACATCACTTATATACACTTTCATTCTAAAATGGTTTTCCCCCAGGGGATTTTATCCAGGGTCATGTTGACCAAAAATACCTGTGTTCATTTTTCATGCATGCTTACTGTTTAAATCAGCAGTAGGAGCTTGTTAAGATCCTAGAGGAGTGCTATATGTTTTGAGGTTTGCATGTGCTAACATTTGGTTACTAAAACTACTTGCAAGGGCACCTTAAAAGAGCATATAACCATCTGTTGAGGGCAGAATTATTGGCAGAAGTAAATAAACCTGTTTGCTGTCCAAAAACACAGCAAAGGACAGATTTGCATAACCAGACTTAGAGCCCAACAAGAGGTCATAAGACAGGCCTGTTGGGCAGCCCTCATTGTTCCTCAAAAATCTACATGGTATCAGAGCCTTGGTGGCTAAGTTTTGCTGATTTGTAGAGCATTCAGTGAGCAGTTTTGTGGGACTGTTTTGGACATTTGTGGACAGCCTCTTTTCACACCTATGTTGACAGGAGTGAGGCTGTACTTTTTTGCAGTGTGTAGCATCAGTGTGAGTTTCAGTTGACAGCCATGTCGATGTCTCAAATGAGGGCAGAGGATAGGCTAGCCAGAGCTAGCAACTGGTCCCTTGGAAGACCAGGATCATATTCGTCTTGGAGGATCTTGAACTATGGGATATAGTTCAAGCTCCAGTGGTTCTTCCTCCTGTCACTGCTCCCTTGCTGGTAGCAGAGTTCAGGAAGAGGAACACCAAGGCTAAGAGGACTATCTGTGATGCAGTGAGAGACCACGTCATACCCCATTTGACTGGGAAGGACTATACCTTTGAGATGTGGGCCTCATTGTGCAAGCTCTACCAGAGTCCCAATCAGAACCGGAAGATGGTTCTGAAGGAGAAGCTCGGGAGCATTCAGATGCTCAATTCAAAGTCAGTGACGTTATACCTTGGGAGATTTACACAGACTCGAGATGAGTTGGCAGCAGGCGGAGAGATTGTGGATCCAGAATTTTTGGTGAGGACGGCCTTAAACGGCGTCTCCAACCCTTGGGGTTCATTTGTGCAAGGCATTGTGGCCAGGGAGATCAGGCCGAGTTGGGAGAGACTTTGGGACGACTTCGTACAGGAGTAGCTGAGATGCAGATCTGGATCTTCGGGACAGCAGCATATATCAGAGGGAGATAAGGATCTTGCTCTTTGGACAAAGGGCAAGAAGAAGGTCGACAAGGGTGCTAGACAGAGTCCCAAGGGAGGGGCCAAGCCACAGCAGAGTGGCAGTGGGCAAGAGAGAGACATGAGCAAACTGAAATGCTTTGCTTGTGGAGAGATGAGGCACTATGCTAGACAGTGTCCCAACAGGAAGAAGAAGCAACAAGATGGTACTGCAACGACAGCAGAGGAGGAGGAGTTCATTGCTCAGTTTGAGAGGGAGTGTGCTTTTGTCAGTTGATACACCATCCAGCGGTTGGTGCGTAGACAAAGTTGAGGAGGTCACATAGATTGAGAGCGTTGTATCTCGTGGGACGCAGACTCAGTTTTCGAGGACACCAGATTCAGGGGTGACTGGTCCACCCGAGACAGCTTCAATTTCAGAGTTGTCGAGCAGACAGACAGTTGGTGCAGAGACTTCAGAGCATCAAAGATTGATGATTGGGAGCAGGGCGCCAGAGAGGTTTGACTCTCACTTGGCTATGGAGACAAGCAGATCAGTTTCAGGTTCCACTTCAGGGGGAAGTCACTTGGTGAGAGACCAAGGTGAGGATCTTGGTGAGATGCCAAGAGAGAGAGACTCTTGGTGAGATGCCAAGAGGTAGAGATCCTTAGTGAGATGCCAAGGTAGGGATATTTGGTGAGATGCCAAGATCAGGATCTTTGGTCGAGCAGATCAGAGTCAGAGGCCACTTTTGATGATCATGGTACAGCCATACTCACCGAGTATTTGCCAGCAAGCAACGGTGTCCACTGCAGGGACGAGATGGGCTTGGTGAGAAACACTTTCCTCGATAAGAGGGAGTGTTGAGTTTTGGATACCTTGGAAAGAAGTCCAATTGTGGTTGTGAGTCTCTAACCACAAGAGGGAAATATTTGTGACTATGTACCTTGTACTTTATGTCTAATTCCACATTGACTTCACTTAAGGCAAAAGTGACAATTAATTCACTTTGTAGATGAATTGAGGGACATAAAGTGAACTTGGGAAACTTATCCCAAAGTGGGTTTCTTAGTGAGATTCTTTTGGGATGATCTCACCCATTGATTAGATGTGGCTTGGAGTGATCTAGGCTATTCATCTTTAGGTTTCCTTATGAATGGTTCAAGAGGGGCGCATAGGTCCATGAGAAGCTCATTCACTCATTTGTTCACTTGGAGAGTTTGAGAGAGAGCATTGAGATGAGAATGGAGGCTATGGATGAGGGAAGCTTGGGCGCCTACTTTCATGGAGGGCTCATGGAGGCTTTGACCCTCAATTATTTGTGGTGAGTGCTTTTGCTTTGAGGAGGGAGTAGGCTTAGCAGACACTAGCAGTACCTGAGCTGTTGCAGATCTGACCGTTTCAGTGTGGAGGTAGCATACAACAGCTTGTTTGTATGCAAGAGCTTCTTCATCAGTCAAGGGAGGATCAAGGGCGCTTCAGTTCAGTGAGATAGGAAACAAAGGGAAGAGGGTGCACTTGCTTGGGCACATTTCTTCTTGAAACCATTAGCAAGGCTTGAGAGGAGCTTGCTACTTGTACAGGTTCCATTGTATTTGCTTACTTGTTGTATATCACTTATATACACTTTCATTCTAAACTGGTTTTCCCCGGAGGGGTTTTATCCAGGTTCATGTTGACCAAAAATACCTGTGTTCATTTTTCATGGATGCCTAGTGTTTAAATCAGCAGTAGGAGCTTGTTAAGATCCTAGAGGAGTGCTATATGTTATGAGGTTTGCATGTGCTAACACTTGGTTACTAAAACTACTTGCAAGGGCACCTTAAAAGAGCATACAACCATCAATTGAGGGCAGAATTATTGGCAGAAGTAAACAAACCTGTTTGCTGTCCAAAACGCAGCAAAGGACAGATTTGCATAACCAGACTTAGAGCCCAACAAGAGGTCATAAGAGAGGCCTGTTGGGCAGCCCTCGTAGTTCCTCAAAAATCTACATATAGTATATACCTATCTATCTAGCCATCTATCTAGACTCTATCTACCTACCTGTCTTCTGTATAGCTATCTATCTATAAATAATCATTATTGTAAGCTTCAGATATGATCACTATTGAAGAGCAAACATTTTTCAAAAAAAAACACAGGTAGATAATTCAATCATCATCCGACTTCAACACAGAGCCAGAAACTTAAGTATACTTCAACACTTTATCTCATGGATTGATGTCTTGATAAAATTAACATGTATTGCAAGCATCAACTATAGCTCCACATCTTTCTATAAGGAAGCAACTTCTCCTTGCTGCATGCAATTAAATTAAAAGAAGAAGAACCAGAAAAAAACAAGGGTATAAAATTTTCAAAACTAAAAATTTAATAGGGTGTAACAAGAGACAAATTTTTCTGATTTCAAAAATCAATTTCTGGTTCTTGCCAAGAAATCCTATTTATTATTTCTTATTCCCTGCTTCCTTTGTTTTTTACATAACTTATCCATCACCATCAGCACTTCTGAGTATTTCTTCTCTCTGAATCCCTATTCGTGTCAAAAAACCCTATTCTATATAGCCTATTGATTTATGTTTGTGCACAGTACAATGGGGGATGTAGAGGAGAAAAATGATATGATTTTCAGAACATAGATACTACCTTAAAATCCCTGTTCCACATCCAACATCCATAACCACAGCCCTCATAGTTCCTCAAAAATCTACATATAGTATATACCTATCTATCTAGCCATCTATCTAGACTCTATCTACCTACCTGTCTTCTGTATAGCTATCTATCTATAAATAATCATTATTGTAAGCTTCAGATATGATCATTATTGAAAAGCAAACATTTTTCAAAAAAAAACACAGGTAGATAATTCAATCATCATCCGACTTTAACACAGAGCCAGAAACTTAAGTATACTTCAACACTTTATCTCATGGATTGATGTCTTGATAAAATTAACATGTATT
Organism: Picea sitchensis; assembly: GCA_010110895.2. Taxonomy (NCBI): domain Eukaryota; kingdom Viridiplantae; phylum Streptophyta; class Pinopsida; order Pinales; family Pinaceae; genus Picea; species Picea sitchensis. The sequence continues at coordinate 74,328 of SNQJ01S0030148.1, forward strand.
GCAAGCATCAACTATAGCTCCATATCATTCTATAAGGAAGCAACTTCTCCTTGCTGCATGCAATTAAATTAAAAGAAGAAGAACCAGAAAAAAATAAGGGTATAAAATTTTCAAAACTAAAAATTTAATAGGGTGTAACAAGAGACAATTTTTTCTGATTTCAAAAATCAATTTCTGGTTCTTGCCAAGAAATCCTATTTATTATTCCCTGCTTCCTTTGTTTTTTACATAACTTATCCATCACCATCAGCACTTCTGAGTATTTCTTCTCTCTGAATCCCTATTCGTGTCAAAAAACCCTATTCTATATAGCCTATTGATTTATGTTTGTGCACAGTACAATGGGGGATGTAGAAGAGAAAAATGATATGATTTTCAGAACATAGATACTACCTTAAAATCCCTGTTCCACATCCAACATCCATAACCACAGCTCGATTAAAAAGAGAAGGATTGTTTAAAATAGCTCCCTTGTATGCATCCATCCGTACCTGAAAAAGAAACAAAGGTTTGGCAATCAAACATTTCTCTAACTATAAAAACCGTAGCGCTGAGTCATGCAATGACAACTAAAAGACAGATTACAAGTGAATTTTTTAAACTTTCTAACCAGGTTCCTTCATCTAGATTCAATTGCTTGACAATAAAGTTTGAAAGCAATGATGACTACAACATGCCAGCATGCCTCAAGTATCAGATATTGAAGGTTAATCTCCCGTGGAGTCTCTTTTTCTATAGGCAGTTTCCATGTGCTGAATTTCTAATAGTTTTTGCCTTTTTTTCTGTTTCTATCTGTAGCTAACACTGCTGCTTGTAAGAAGAAAAGGATTCAAAATGACAGAAATGGAAATAAAAAAACGAAACATAACAAACAGCCTTTCAATTCTAAGTGTTACAAAATTCTAGAAAACAGTGAACATTGACATCAAAAAAGAAATCCATAATTTACCTGATCACTAAGCATTTCCCTGTGAATTGCAAACCGACCATAGGCACCAAAGTAGCTCTCATTGATGGTCTTAATTTCCTTTTCTGCCACATTTGCAAAAGTTACTTTGGATCTTTTATCCTTTGTCTTCATAAGAGAAGATTGTCTAGAAGTCTCCTCTGCTGTGATGACACCATTGGACTTATTATTATTTGTATTGAGATCATACACTTCTTTTCTGTTATTAGCTGCACCAGCACCTATAGCTCTACCAGCTGACTCTGTGGTGCCAAGATTAGTAAGAGCTAAATCTGAGAGTTCATCATCATCATCACTCAAACTGTCAACCAGACTTTGTATGTCTTTCAAGCAATCACCTCCAAGTTCTCTGAGTAATTCCTCTTTGTCAACCACATCAACCCCATTGATGCTCTCCATGGTGTCTTCCCCTTCCTCTTCAAAGCTGTACAACATGGAATCATCTTGCAAGAAGGGAGCAAGATATCTGTCGTCCTGCCAGATAAATCCATCATCTCTGCTATGATGTGAATCTAAGGTGAAGCTAGAATGATTGGATGTTTGTATGTGCTTAAGAAGAGCTTCATTGGACTCTTCGACTGAGCCACAGCTCCAACATCTATTTGCTGCCACCTAAGAAGAGAAAAAAGGCTTATATTGGAAATTTGATCTCAGTTCAAAATCAGGCCATTCGTTCATTTCTTTAAATAATGCAAAATAGTAATACAGAATGTAGCTTAATAACTACTTGCATAATGAGCATGACAAAACATCAAAAAGGAATGGAGGACTAAGCTGGTATCAAATAACACATAGTGAACCCTTAAAATTGCTTTTTTGCTACCCAACTGGTGATTCACCTTTAAAGGGATGGATTTGGTTGCTTAGTTCAGCATCAGTGTGTGCAGCACGTGTTCTCCATAACAAAAATAACATTCACACATCCATAAGTTATGATAGAAGCAGTTGCACCAAGAAAATTTGAAAATTTATATTATCATAAAAAATGTACAAGTTCTCCTTCAGCCAGGTTTTTGGCTTCTTGGAGGAATGATCAAATCACACTTCAATTGATTTCTTTTCCTTGGGCCTATGCAACGTTGTTTGCCTCTGATTCTGAACTCCCCATCTCTCTGGAGTTAGATCACCTTAATACAAGATAATCTTGAATGGTAAACGCAATTACAGAACTGTCTGCCCATCTATGAAGATCAGCTCACCTTCTTTGTCTCCTTGCTACTTACATATCTCAGACTATAGACCTGTGATTTTAACAAAGTTAATTTATGATTCCACAGTGTTTCCTTGAAAGCCTTGTAATAACACCCCAGTTTGACCCCCAGGTTGTAATTGTATATGTGTACATATGATATTTTAGGCTGGTGGGCCAGTATGTTTTAGGCCGGAGTGCCTGTGTATGTTGTTTTGCGCCAGAGTGCCTATGATGAACAAAGGCCGGAGAACCTGTATTGTAATCTGTACATAAACACTGATTAATAAAAAACATCACGTCTACATATCATTGGATGAAAAGAGTATGGAGGGGCTGGGACTCCCTGAGAGGGAAAGGTGAGGGGGCTAAAGGGCTTAGCAAGGAAAATATTATTTTTATTCCTAGCCTAAGTTATAAACCCATGAGATATATTTCCTAAGTGAAAATTATATCCTAACTCTAAGTCCAAAAAGGTTCCCAGGGGTTACTCCTAGCCTAAGTTATAAACCCATGAGATATATTTCCTAAGTGAAAATTATATCCTAACTCTAAGTCCAAAAAGGTTCCCAGGGGGGTTTCTTTGAGTGCCACATGGCAAATTAAGAGTTAAATTTATAGCAGCTGCAAGAACCATTCTCCTGAAGGATGGCTAAGACCATAGACGAGATCTAGGGCCCCCAGTGCACTCCTGGGGTACTTGGTCTGGGACCAAAACAGTCAGTGCCATGACAAAAGACCCTTGTTAGGGCCCCCAGTATACGACTGGGGTTCTGGGCGGATCACAAGTTTGATTGCACTCACGGGGTGCCAGTGCGGGACCAAGCATTCGATTCTGTGACAAAGAGACCGCTTGTTGGGGCCCCGATTGCTCTGTGGGGTTTCACCAGTCACGGGACCAAGCGTGAGACCCACGAAGACCTCGATGCTCTGTTGGGTTTCTTGATGCGGGACAGCGGATAAAACCCCTAGATAAGCCTGGGGCCCCTGGACATAGTCCAGTGTACCCATGCCTGTGGCATTGGGTTTCTTGTTCTGGGACCAAGTAGTTAAAATCCCTAGACATGTCTAGGGCCCTGGAAATGTCCAGGGTACACATGACACATGCCTAGGGCATGGGTTGAACCATGGTCTCGTACCATGGTGGATAAGACCCTAGATATGTCTAGGGCCCTGAATAGGGTCCAAGGTACCCATGCAGGGCATTGGGTTTCTTGTTCTGGGACCAAGCATTTGAAAGCCCTGGATATGTCTAGGGCCCTGGAAAATGTCGAGGTATAATACACAGAGGCATGGGTTGATCACTTAGTCTCACGACCTTGGTGGATAAGACCCCAGGAAAGTCACAGGGCTGCTGATTCTAAATCCAAGTACTTGTGGTTATGACCTTCCTTGAAGGACATAACCACAAGAGGGATAAGTCCCATATGCAATGATGATAAAGTAATAGGTTCACCATGTGATATGGAAAGGAATGGTAATGCCACTTTGCAAACCCTCCTTACCTTTTGTTTGGTGGTTTCCAGGGTTTTTGTTGGTTTATTATGGGTAATGTTTTAAAGTTAAATCTTAAATATTATTGTCACATGTTTAAATTTGAGATTTAGACATGTGACTTTTTAATTTGACTTAAACTAGCCCTAGCCTAGCCTAAAACACTATATATTAAGCCCTCCCTCTCTCTTTGGAACTCACCTATTGTTCTGGGGTGCTGAGTGTGATCTAGCCCTCACGGCCTCCTTGTATTTTATGGGGCTACCTCCCAGTCTTCTGCTTGTGAATACCTTCTTCTTGCAGCCTCCTCAGCCAAGAGATTCTGGCCTCCTCAAGCGAAACTCAGCCTCCCTTTGTTATGCTGCTGAAGCCCTCCCACTTGATTCCGGCCTTGGTTACTGTTGCTTGAAGCTTGTGCTAGGTGTGGATGCGGTCTCCCTAGAAATTGCTGTGAGGGACTTTTGGATCGACCTCTTCCTATGTCTTGTATGGAATGGTTGCTAAAGTGGCTCCCCTGCCTATTCTGGGGTTGATGTCATGGTAGCCCGCGGGTCTCATAAAGGCTGCTAGAGTGTGAAGATGATTGGTGTGAGGCTGTGTGGCAGCACCCTACATCTCTTGAGGATTCTGACCATCTTGCATGTAAACTGTTCATAAGGGGTTTGACTCCCTTTTGTTCTTTGTGTGGAAGACCTCTAGCCTGACCCTCTTGCTAGGGTAAAATTGTGGGGTGCCTTGTGCTGAGGCTTATATGAAGGTTTCGGTCCAGTTCTCTGTTGAAACAAGAGTTTATACCACTACTGAAACAAGGGTTTACACAGTCGGTTTTGACCTCTTAGGTAAGGGTTTTTACTGTGTAAGGGTTTGGGCATGTTTACCTTGGTTGGGTTTGTATTTTTTCTCCCTATAGCCCCTTAAGCTTGGTGGCAGAAAAGTTCACCTTCATTTCTTTGGTATAGAGATCCACTATAGATCCTATGGGCCCCAGACAACTGTCCCGAACATACTAAAAGCTGGATCCTACTCCCCATGGATTTACTGTGCTGTCTTCGAGGTAAGTTGGTTGTATTAGGTATGTATCTCTCTTATCTCCTTTAGATCTGATCTGATTGTTATTATAGAACTGTCTAGTTTTGAATAGATCTGAGGAAATGTTTTTGGTGAAATGATTGATCTAATTAGTTAGATCTGAAATCTGTGTTTAGTCTTGTAGATCTATTGATATGATGAGATCGTTCATTTACTACATGGTGTATCGGTGCGGGGTTATTGATGAGCTCGGTTCTTTTGGTTAGAGCTCCTGCAGTCCAAGGATTCAAGCTTTGTCACATTTCGTTTACAAGCTTGTTGTTTTGAAAAGGTCTTTCATTTAAATGCATTCCCTAGGCAGGTAAGAAGGGCTTGGTAAGACGGCTTTGGAGGTAATCTAAAGAGAAAGTGGTGGAATTTAAAGAGTTGAATTAAAGAGTTTCATTAGAAGTAGGGACTTGAATTACCTTGCTTACGGTAACAATCGGAGTTAATCGGTCGACTAGCTTGGGTGATGTTTGTAGGGTAATGCGTTTATGTTTTGTGATTTGGAGTAGCAAGGAGCTACTCACAGTAGCCTCCCTCTTATTGCCATCAAGGCTGCACTTGAGATTTAGGACTTTATCTCAAAAAGAGCAAGTTTGTGTGATAACAGGGCCATAAAACAATATGGCTTAGGAGGTGTTGAAGCTTTCGGAAGTTTCTCTTTTCTTTTCAAGACTAGAGTAGTTTGCACTGTGTCAAGATATTTGGAAAAACTGATCTCCCTTTAAGACAAGTGCTTTATTTTCAAAATAAGAAACTTTTAAGCATGTTATGTGAAGTTGCAAAGTTGCCAGAGCCCTAAAGGCAGAGGTTGATGTTGAACACACCACTCTCTTTTCTTATACAACTTTTCCTTCTAGCAAATGGATGGTCTAACAGCATGAAGGAATGTTTTAGGTGCCATAAAATTGATAGGCATTATTTCCTTTATCAAAGGGTGATGTGGGTGCAACCCCATGTTGGATAATCTAATCTTTTCACTTGGGAATCTGTATGTTATATGGAGTTAGCTATTCAAGTTTAGGTAGGGATTGGCACTTTAGGAAACATGTTGACTCTTCCATCGAGGCAAAAGTGACATAGGGCCAGCAATGCAAAACAATTTTTGGGTTATTCAAGAGAGTTGTTGTTTGACAGGTTAGACTTAACCAGCTTCATTTGCATATCTGTATGGTTATTCTTTAGAAATTCGTTGAAGTATAGTCAATGAAGCTAACATGTAAATTGATATATAAATCCCATTGTCTTACTACTTCTAGAATGACTATCTGTATTATGTCATTGATAATCATTCTAGAAAATGTTGAATTCATCTTTAAAGTTGAAAGTGAAAACCATTACTAAGGAATTCAAAGTCTTGAGAAGCACTTTCAGATTTTAAGATATGAAAATGGGAGTTTTTTGAAACCAGTATTAAAAGACAATTGACCCTCAGCAAATTGGCGTGGCTGTAAAGATAAATTAAATATATGTGAAGCTGCAGAAGATATATTGTTTAATTTAGATCTGCCTAACTCTCTTTGAGCAGAAGCCACAGGTACAACTGCCTACATCCAGAACAGATGCATGCATGCAATCCTAGAAAATGAAACTCATGGAGATGCTTTCTCTGGTAAGAAACCAGAAAGTAGAACACTCTCAAGTGTCCTACTGTCAAATGTCCATTTTACATTCATATGTCTAAAGAAGAAAACTAAAATGGAACCCTCATATAAGAAAGGGATCTTTGTTGGATCAGTGAGTCTTCTGAGGCTTACTGAATCTTAATCTCAAGTCAGGAACAGAAATAAGTTAACCGAGATGTAACTTTCCATGAGAAAGTTGCCTTTCTCAGGATCTAGGATCTGAGATCAATGTATGAGCAGTTCTCTAGAACTTAGTTCACGACTTTTCGAAGAGAGAGAGAATCATGATGATCAATGGATCAAAGATTGATGGAACACTGAGGTAGAAGGTTCTTAAGAACCTCTAACAAAGAAACTGCTGGTTAAAACTCTAAGGCGGACACATACAGCCTTGGGAACTTTGGGAGAGAAAGGGTACTCCAAGGTTTGCAAGAGTTATGTGCTTTGTTAAGAAGTAATATTAATGACCTTTGAACCTTCTTTTGTTTAATGGAAGCTAACAAGAGTTCGCGGTGTCATGTTGGATGAATACAAGTCCATCATGAAGAGCGATTAATGTGGAGACGGGTTCGGTGGAGGCAAGTCAATTGCTCCAAAAGGTGGAGACTATGATGAGATTTGTGCGCAGTGGCCAAATTATACGCATTTAGATGCAGTTATTTCTCTTGTTTTTGTACTTGGTTGGAAATTGCATCCAAATGAATGTAAAGACTACTTTCCTTAATGATGAACCCGATGGCTTTATAGTGTGTAGCAAAGAGTCTCGGTTAAAGAAGACCTTGTATGTTTTTTAAACAAGCACCCAGAACTTGGTATGACAAAATTGATGGCCTTCTGCAAAGTTTGGAATTAACCTCTATTTTGAGTTGTTGAAAATCAATCTATTATTTTAATATTATTGAATATTCTCTTTAATACAGGGATAAGAAAAGTTGGTATGCAGTGCAAGAGGGAGTTCATTTCTGAGTTCGAAATAAAAGATTAGGGACCGATGCATTAATTCTAACACTCGGTTTAGAAGTTTGTGAGAAACCAAACAAGATTTTCCTATCTCAGGAAAATATGCAATAGAGCGTATTGAAGAGGTTAGGTATGATGAATTGCAGGAGTACGTAAACTCCTATGGTTGCTAATCTAAAAGTAACAGATTCAGTATCTGATTTGGTGGATCCCACCTTGTATAAGCAACTTATTGGGTCTTTGATGTACTTGACTCATACTTGACGACATCTGATATCATGGCAGCTCTTAGTCGGTTCATGTGTGAACCCAAACGTATACATATGGTTGCAGTAAAAAAATATCCTGAGATATGTTAGGAGACCTTATAGCTTATGGTCTCGGAATACACATCGATGGAGGTGTGATGATTGGTGGATGGGCGATGCGGTGGGCCAGGAAGAGTACTTAGGATATTGATTAAACTATGATTTCACGGTCCAGCGAGCAGGGGGCTCCATGGCAAAGCTGCTTGCAAAGGCGAATACATTAACGCTATAGCGGCTAGCGGTATGGCTCAAGAAGCCATTTTGGAACTTATTGGGAGTGGGAACTTGAACTACGGTTATTCCTTTGTGACCGGTATAAAGCTCACTAGAGCGGTGTTTCATGACGATTAAGAAACACATTGAGATGAAGGATATCATTATATCAAGACATGAATTGAAAAGTTCACAAAGCATCAGTATGTTCCAATGAAACGAGAGCGAACATTTTACAACCAACATCCCTTGACAAAAGTTTGTATACTTTCGTGACAAACTTAGTGTGGCAGAGAAATACCTCTCTTGTTGAGAAGAGTGTTAAATTTATAGCAGCTACAAAAGCCATTCTCCCTAGAGGATGGATTAAGACCCTAGCTGAGATCTAGGGCCCCAGTACACCCCTGGGGTACCCAGTGCAAGGACCAAAAGCGATTCGGTCACCATGACAAAAGACCCTTGTTAGGGCCCCAGTGTCTGGCCAGGGTTCTTAATTCTGGACAAGCGATAAAGACCCCGAGGAGCCTCGGTACTCTGGCCCAGGTTTCTTAGTGCAGGACCAGCGGATAAAATCCCTAGATGCTCTAGGAGCCCACGGACATGGTCGAGTACACCCCATCCACAGGGCATGTTTCTTGAATACAGGACCAGCGATTCAAAAACCCTAGATATGTCTCTAGGGCCTGAACATGGTCCGGGTACCCTTCTGGGGCATGGGTTTCTTGATGCAGGACCAGCGGGTTAATACTAGAATATGTCACAGGGCCCTGGTTCTGATCCGAGGTACCCATGCCCCACAGAGGCATGGATTTCTTAGTCACAGGACCAAGCATTCAAACACTGAATAGCCGGGCCCCAGAATGTCAGGGGGTACTCATGCAGGGCATGGGTTGATCATAGTCTCGACCTTGGTGAATGGAGCCGAAGGGAAAGAATCCTAGGCTACTTGATTCTAAATCAGGGTGCCGGTGGTACATGACCTTCCTTGAAGGGCATAACCACATGAGGGATAAAATCCTATATGCATTGATGATAAAGTAATAGGTTCACCATGTGATATGAAGGGAATGAGTAATGCCACTTTGCAGACCCATACTTACCCTTGTTTGATTGGTTTGGGGTTTTGTTATTTTATTAAGGGGTAAATTTAGAAGTTAAATCTTAAATATTATTGTCACATGTTTAGATTCCAAATTTAAACATGTGACTTTAACCTGACTTAAACTAGCCTAACCTAACCCTAAGCACTATATATTAAGCCCCCTCTCACTTTAGACTCACCTATTATTCTAGGGTGCTAGTGTTGATCTAGCCTGCGGCCTCCTTGTTTTTCTGTGGGAGCTACCTCTTGGTCTTGCTGTGAATACCTTCTTGCTGCGGCCTCCTCCAACTGAAGCTACAGCCTCCCATTGCTGTAGCAGCGGCCTCCCTTTCAGTTCCAGCCCCTTTCCGTTTGTCTGCTGATTGAAGCTTGTGCTAGGTGTGGATGCGGTCTCCCTAGAAATTGCTGTGAGGGACTTTTCAGATCCAGCCTCTTCCTATGTGCTGTATGGAATGGCTGCTAGGTGTGGCTCCCACTTTCATTGCAGGGTTGATGTCATGAGTAGCCAAGGGTCTCCTTAAAGACTGCTAAAGTGTAGTCTATCAGTGTGTGGGCTGTGTGAAAGGTGCGGCACCCTCAGCTCTTGAGGTTACAGTCATAGTGTGTAAACTGCTCATAAGGGTTTTGACTCCCTTTTTGTCTGCTGTGTGGAGAGACCTCTAGCCTACAACCCTTTTGCTAGAATAAAGTGTGGGGTGCCTTGTGAGGCATAGATAAGGAGATTCAGTCCAGTTCTGCTGAAACAAAGGTTTATACCACTACTGAAACAAGGGTTTACACACAGTCCAGTTTCAGCCTCTTGGGTAGGGTTTTGCTGTGTGAGGGTTTGGGCATATTTACCTTGGTTGGGTTTGTATTTTTCTCCATGTGGCCCTTAGCTTGGTGGCAAGAAGAGTTCCTTCATTTCTTTGGTATAAAGATCCACTATATATCTATGGACTGAACCTGATACGGGCATATTACTAAACTGGATCTGTACCTATTGTGGTTATTGTGCTACCTTCAAGGTAAGTTAGTTGTATCAGGTATCTTATCTTACTTGTCTCTTTAAGATCTGATCTGATTGTTATTACAGAACTGTCTAGCTTTGAATAGATCTGAGGAAATACTTTTGGTGAAATGATTGATCTAATTAGTTAGATTTGTTTAGTCTTGTAGATCTATTGATATGATCAGATCTGTTCATTACTACATTGAATCAAGTTACTACTACCTTTAGATCTGAGTTTATATTTATATGTGATCAGAGTTTTCTCTTAAATTGCTGCTGTCCTTCATAAGATCTACATACTATGTGTTCTCTCTCTTATTAAGTTACAGATCTAGTTAGTTTTGATGTTACAAATTTAAAAGAGACCACTGTCTTGCAATTTTACCTAAATCTAACGTGGGATACTTAAAACTTGTTTTCAATGGAAAATCATTCCATTCTGAGCCATTCTGATTACACACTTTGGTATTCCTTGCCATTTTGGTGACCAGTGCCTGTGGAGTTCATGCTAGAGGGTGAGCTAGGAAAGCTCTGTAACCCTGTGTTGTCTATGAATCCCTCGAATTCTAGGTGAATTCTATTGGAACTCAGTGCACAATTCTCCCATTGGGTTGCTAAGGCTGGAGCCTAGGTATTGATATGATCAGATCTGTTCATTACTACATTGAATCAGAGTACTACCTTTAGATCTGAGTTTATATTTATATGTGATCAGAGTTTTCTCTTAAATTGTTGCTGTCCTTCATAAGATCTACATACTATGTGTTCTCTCTCTTATTAAGTTACAGATCTAGTTGGTTTTGATCATTGAAATTTAAAAGAGACCACTGTCTTGCAATTTTACCCTAAATCTAACATTAAGGATGCTTAAAACTTGTTTTCAATGGAAAATCATTCCATTCTGAGCCATTCTGATTACACACTTTGGTATTCCTTGCCATTTTGGTGACCAGTGCCTGTGGAGTTCATGCTAGAGGGTGAGCTAGGAAAGCTCTGTAACCCTGTGTTGTCTATGAATCCCTCGAATTCTAGGTGAATTCTATTGGAGACTCAGTGCACAATTCTCATTGGGTTGCCTTCAAGGCTGGAGCCCTGGAGTGAGAATTGTTTGGGTTGTTGCCCAAGATGTGAACCCTGGAGAGTGCCTGGAGATTCCTGAGTGCAGCTGAAATTCCTGTAGCCACAAAGCTTTGAGACTTCCTGGCCAGCCTATGCTAGAGCCCTGGAAGGGAAGTGGGACAGCTTGAGAGACTGCGGTGCAGCGAAGGGAGGACACTTCCTTGGTTGTGCAGGTTGATGGGGAATGAGAGGCGATAGGTTGGAATTGTTGTTGGAGTTTGGTACCTTGGCTAGAGAACACCTACACTACCTGTGAGACCTTAGCTTGGCTTAGGAATCCTTTGCCTGGTGGAGTCATAGCCCCAGCTCGGGAGTGACCTGCTGTTGACAGAGCTAGAGCAATAGTGTCTATGGCTGGGTGGAACATCTGAAGTCTACAGCTAGTTGGTGCCATTCACTCAAGATAAATGTTATGATTATGGTTTTATGTTATTAATGCTATGTTTAGCTGGTGTACATATGTTGTTTACGGTTATATGTGTCTATGCATGTTTGTATTGCTATTCTGGTTATGTTTTATGTTGCATACCATAGTAGTATACATTATGCATTCATGACAGGGCGGAATTATGGTACCAAGGGTACCTTGTTGAAAAGTTATACCTGGTAAGGTGACCCAGAATTATAATTTTGATATCACAGCAAAACGTGTGTAAATGTCAGCCTGTGGTAAGGCTGGGAATGTATAATTACTTAACTAATGGTAGCAGAGTTGTTAAATTATGGTAAATACAAGCTAGATTTAAAGAAAATTCGAAATTACAGTGTGTACAGGGGTGGAAATATAGTAAAGTGGCTCAGCTTGGAGTTGGGTGCGTTAGAAGCCTGCCAAGTTCTTTAATGCTGTTCACTAGTTGCAGGTTCCGATGGCCCGCAACATTGGACTCGCTGATGAAAAAGACTTGGCAAAAATTTGGCAGCTCAACTACAGGATAAATCAACTCATAGAAGCACTCCCACTCGCTGGGTATGACTCAGACTCGCTGATGACAAAAAGTTGACTAACAGTTCAACTGGGACTGGGGAATAACTGGCGATTTTTTCAGACTCGAAGACCAAAAATTTTGGGACGAAATTTTGTGTAGTTTTTAATTTTTTTTGTTTGGGGAGATTTTTGCCAAGTGCGAATTGTACTCTTACTCTTGGACCTAGCCTCGTTGTTTGTCAAGGTGAGTCTAGCTACGTTCATCATCTAGACAACAATGTGTACACGGGAAAGAGGTTAAAAAAAATCTTACTGCTACTTCTACAGGCAAACCTTATAAGATATCATGCCAGTCAGCAACTCTAGGGGAAATCGCGGCATTCTAACAAATAAGCGGTCACCAGTTCAATTATCATGGATTCATCAGTATCATCACCCACAAGCTGAAATACCCAAGTCAGGCATGGTATCAAATTTCAATCTTTTCGGGAGCTTTCGACTCTGTCAGAGACTGTCTATGATAGGATTTTGAATTTCTTACCCTTTTCCCCAATTCGTTAAAGGATATTGACCAAAAACAGACGTTAGACTTGCATTTTACAGACATCTAATAAGAGAAAAAGTGAAGTAACGTTACCTCGGAACGCAAATAATTAATGAGTTTGAAGGAACCATAGAAGTCAAGAGCAAGAGATTTTTTAAGATTGGGGAAATCAAATGCATGGTCGGAGGTGCAATGGCTGAAGACGGCATCGGATGAATCACAACGCCGATTGCAGAACAGACAGAGATATTGTTGAGAAGAGTCATCATTACCATCCTCGTCATTCCAATCCCCCCACCCACCTGTGTCGTCATTTACTACTTCGTCTTCGTCGTCGTCTTCGTCATGGAATCTGGGATCCCTTCGAGTTACAGCCATATCCAACATCGGCCTTAAACCCTAAACCCTCCCTTGCTCTTGTAGCCAACTCTTGTATAAGTCGCATATAAGTCGCAGCAATTTCTCCTTTTATATCCTTTTATATCGTGTTGTATTTTCCTTTGCTATCAAAGTCTAATTTTAAGTTAAGATGTCCACAGCGCTTTTCAAACCCTAAAATGTTAACAGAGTTTGTCAATTCCTGAGCAGAGTTTCTTGGGCTTGAAAGGCAAGCTTTTTAATTGTGATTCTAAATCATAATAGAGACGGTTCTATGTTCATAGAAACACACGCACATCCACATCAATCAAGGAAGTGATTTATCACAACATCATTCAAAATTTAGTATTCCAATATTATCCATATATTATTTATATATTTTAGAGTGAAGGAGAATAAATTATTTTTTTATAAATATAATATAAAATTTAAGTATGAGTATATTATTATTAGGAGTTTTTTCTATTTTAAATGGATTTATATTGTCAAAAATTTAACAATGATGGAAATTCTAACTTTTTGTATCCTTAGATTTTTATATTTACAATAAAAATTGACAAGATTAAATTAATACTAGCACAGTCACATAATTGTGGTTGATCAACACCGAAAGGTTGATAAGATGAAAAGAATCCTTAAAATAATATATTAAATTTTATTATTGATTAACAAATAAACGGTTGAGCTTCATTTATCTAGTGTTAATATTTTAATTTATGTTAATCACTTAGGTGGCAATCAGTTAGTTATCAAAGTAATTTTTATATATGATTAGGTAAATGTAAAAAAGTAAATACATAAACGGATGTCTTTATAATAGCTAGGAAGTTAATGTGACTACTAAGAATATTCCAGCCATATTTAATCATCTCCATAGAAAATTTATTAAGCACTAAACCCCTATTAAATCTGCCCATTGTCAATAGGTATACAACAAAACCTAATTAAAATGACCATAAACATGTATTGTGAACTTGTAAATAAATAATTTCATTTGTAAATGATTAAATTTACATATATGGAATATTATTATAAAACCATGTTGTTGGTAATTTAGAAATTAGTACAATGTATACATTTGTTATTTAATACAACCCATTTAAAATAGTGTAAAACAAAATTAAAATTTACAAAATGTCCAAGTTCTAGAAATTGTCAATTATGAATGATTAGGGGTCATGGTTAGGGAGTGAAGATGATAACATTCAAAAGGATCACAACATTAATTTATGACACAATGATGGTGTCATCCTTCTCCCATATTTCCCCTCGTGAACTGATGGAGAAGGCCTAGATATCATTTCAAAAGCTCTATGTAGCTACCTCATAGTTAAAAGACTTGTTGATTTAACTAGTTTACTCACTTTTATTTGAAAATAAATGGAGTTTATTCAAGATTTAAATCATCAACCAATCATAGTTATTGTTGATTTAGCTAGTTTACTCACTTTTATTTGAAAATAAATGGAGTTTATTCAAGATTTAAATCCTCAATCAATCTTAGTTAAGTTTCATAAGACTCAATGAATTTGATCATTAGAAAATATATTGTAATTAATTCAATAGTTAAATACTCAAACAACTTTGGTAAAACTTGATAAGATTCAATAAGTTTAGTCCATACTAATAAACTTGACTAAACTCATTAAGTACTTAACAAGTTTGTCAACGTGATTGAATTCAATTCATGGACTCAATCAATAGTTGAGAAAAACCAAAAACAATGGAAATCCCAGTTTCTCACTAATCTTCATTTTCTTCTTTTATTTGGGACAAGAAAAACATAAAAAAAACTCCATATACATGTATATTGGAGTTTGAAGAGGATTGCTTTTAAGAGATTTCAATCTATGTGAAGGGGAAAATGTTGGAATTTTTACATTTTTGTGTTTATTTTAAAAGAACATGAATAAAAAAATTCATGAAATGCATGGACTCATTTTTTAAGAAAATGACATTTTATTTGGTAAGTTTTATGTTAAGGTTCTTTTCTTGAGCATTTATTGACTCTAATTCATATTCTTATTCTTTAAAGCATGCTTACATTTAAGTCATGTACTTCAAGCTTCCCCTTTAATTCCTTAATCGTTTTTGTGTCATTCCTTGTAATGATAAGGTCATCAACATATAAATCACAATTGTTATGTTATCTTCGCCTTTGACTTTCATACATAGATTTGGATCTATTCTAAATCCATCTTCTCTAAAACTGTTGTTAACTTTTATTACCAAAAAGTTCTATGAGCTTCCTTGAGCTCGTGTATAGCTTCTTTTAGCTTACAAACGAGATGCTCCTCCCCTTTTTACACAAAACCTTGCCTTGGACCTACTAGAGAAACACTTGTTCTTCCAAGCCTCTATTTAACAAAGCACTTTTAGTATCCATTTAGTGAATAGTCCACTTGTGTTAAACTACCATGGCAAAACACGAATCTAATTACTTTTATTTTGGCCACATATACAAAGATTTCTTCTAGGCCAAGAAGTTTTTTTGCATATAATTGTTAACCATTAACCTTGTTTCGTGTTTGTCAATGTAATGATTTGCCTTGTACTTCGTTATATAGATCCATTTGCAAAGAAAAACATTTTTTTTTGTAGGCAAATCTACAAGTTTCTAAGTTACTTTATTTTCATTGAAGCTTATGTACTCTACTTTATTGTGTCTCTTTGTTGTTTTCCATGTGCTTCTCCAAATGAAGCAGGCTCGTGTGAATTCAAAAGTATGGTCGTTGAAGTAATGTTTACCTAGCATGAAATAGATTATTGTAACCTCCTTTACTAACATATTTAAACATTTATGAATTAGTTAAGATCAATTTGGTTTGATGTGTCTTTAAGTAAAGTGTGTTTCCTTATTATGCATTTGTAGTTATGTAATTTGATGGTCGTGATATGTTTTAGACATAATGTGATCAAATAGTTCGTGTTCTTATTGATACTACCTATTATCATGATCAATGGCTTAACACCCAATTGGTCCAAGATATCTATTTAAAGAGCATGGAGGATCATTTGATGACGATCAATTGTGAGAAAATCATATGTAAAAATATTTTCTTTTGCATTAATATATTGCCTCAAATGGTCACATTAGCTAGGGTCGTAAATTGTTTTCGTCTTTCAGGGTTTTAACCTCGTAATAAATCAATGTACTACTCTTTGATCTATTCCTGTGAGTAGTTGCTTAAGGTGTTCAACCTATGTGGAAATACTATGTTTGTCAGACATGGTATCCAAGGTTGTATGAAGACCCGCTCCCATTGTTGATCAAAATCTCGAACCTATGTCATTGCATGCATCAACAGATTTTTGGATTCTATTATTTCTTGGCTAAAAGGGTTGTTCCATTGTGTATGAATCACTACTTTCAGTTTGTAATATTTTTTATTTTCCCCAAAAAGGTTTCTATTTTCCCAAGATACAATGATTTTTGCTAGATTCAAAGGTATAAAGTTTCATTATAGTTTTGATTTTTTTTATATATTGTGTTAATATTTTGTTTTTTCTATTTATATTCCCAAGTTTTCTACCCTTGCCAATCAATGTATGTTATTTTTTGTGCACTTTGTGTGATCTCAGCAAACCAAAAACATAGTGGAAAATGTTCTATTTTTTGTGTATGCTTTTTGCTTTGTGCTTTATGCGATCTTAGCAAATCAAAATCAAAGAGAAAGCTTGCATTTTTTAGATAGGTTAATTGAGATCTAACTCTTAGATATGTCTTTTTTCACATTTTTGTTTGTTTGTTTTTGTGTGCATCCATGTTGAAGTTTTGTGTGGGCAAAAACAAGGGTTTTTAGGGTAAGCACATTCTTCAATCAAAGAATAAAATTAAAATTAAAAACAACAACAACAACAACAAATCCCTTCTCCTCCTTCGCGACATTAGTTATATATTTTGTATTAATTCACTTGGTTGAAAGTTACTTTATTAAACAAGTGTTGCAAGGCAACTTAGTCCCTGCCTTTGGTGGATTTGAAAATTCATAATAATAATGATTTAAAACTAAATAAGATTAAATTATATAAATTGTAAAACTAAATAAAATAAAAAAGGTAAAACTTTTTAATGTTTTTTATATTATTAATTAGATTTGAAAATTGATAAAATAATGATTTAAAACTAAAATAAGACTAAATTATATAATCTGTAAAACTAAATAAAAAAGGATAAAACATTTTAATAATTTTTATATTATTAGTTGTATTTGTAATAATTGAAAAACATAAAACATTTCAATGTTTCTTGTATTATAAAATATGATTTAAATGTTTAAAAATCATGAAATGTAAATTTAAATAAAATTATAGTGAGAAATAAAAAAAAATATTAGTAAGTGTAAAACTATTGAAATTGAATGATTAAAAAACTTTTAGTAAGTATAAAATTATTAAAATTTTAGTGTGTAAAAATATTGACTCTTAAAATTTAAATTTTTACCTCATTCTCTTAAAATAACAAATTACAATTTGAATCTAGATAATACAAACTACATTACCTACATTATATTTTAACATATATTCTAATACAATATTGCATTACTTAAACCTTTTAGCATATAGATAAAATGTTGGCTACCCATTTCTTTTAAAATTTCAAACGCACGGATAGCATACTTAACCTCATCCTTATCAAAGTTGGTTTCGCACTTCAATTTTGTTGGTTGTTGAGCATGGTATAGCATAATATAACAATTAAATTCGTTCGTACCCAACTAATTGTGTTGGTTGTTCAGCACATTAATAAAAATATTATTTATGTAGTTTTATTTATTTTAAATCATTTAAACAAATTTATTAATTTATTTCTTAATTTATTAAACAAATTAATATAAAATTGAATTCTTTTTATTAATATTATAATTTTTTAATTAATAAAATTATTGTTTTTAAGTTAAGCTAGTATTATGTGAATGTTAACATTTAAAATATTTAATGATTTTTACTAATTTCAATTATTTTTATTAATATTATAATTTTTTAATTAATAAAATTATTGTTTTTAAGTTAAGCTAGTATTATGTGAATGTTAACATTTAAAATATTTAATGATTTTTACTAATTTCAATAGATATGAGTGGTTAAAAACCCTATAAATTTTCATAAAATTAAATCTATTTATACATTAAAAATGTGATTTAAAAAAATTGTTATTTCTTAAAAATAAAAAATAAAATTTAGAAAACCAAAAATAAATTTATTAAACATTCAAACTGCTACCCCACAACCCCACAATTGACTGAACTACTACATCAAAATTGATTGACTCTCGGGCAAAGAACTTTCTACCTTGGCTACCGTTACCCCTAAATAATAACATACTCTAGATAAAATATATCACGGAAAAAAAAACATGGCGTAAGGATTTGACTTTTTTACGGTCACTGTGGGGGCCCATTCAACTAATATAAAATGGCTCCTCAATTAATATAAAAGGGCTCCTCAAGTTTTCTCGTACTCAATTAATATAAAACGGCTCCTCGGGCAGTGGTCAATCCAGCCATTACTATAAAAGCTATCAGACATCAACGGTATCGGAGTGCACCCCTTAATGAGGGTTATGGAAGTGCAACGGAATGCACCGGACTACTCCTCATATGGTTGGTTCGCGAAGCATCTGGCTTACCGAATGATGGGGTATACCCATTCTCCGACGTCGAGAGACTTGAGGGACCGTAGCATGCCAGAAATGGGGAGTCGGGTTAGACATTGTATGCCATATAATAATAATAAGAGATAAGATTTTTGCAGGGTCTTAATAAATAGTATGCCATATAATAATAAGAGATAAGATTTTTGCAAGGTCCTAATAAATACAGGTAAATAGCATGCTTCCTTCATTCCTTGTCAAACTGTCAATTCATTAAATTATGTAATCAATTTTATACATTGAATCACGTGAAGCCTACAATAACACTTCAAAGATATTAGCCAATTAAATTTTAGAAAAATAATTTTTATTATTATTAAAAAAAATACATATATTGATTTCCAAAGTTACACATTGTGTATAGCACATAAATTTAAAGTCAACAATAAACTAATACATAGTCAAAGGGCAACTCATTGCTATAGTCCCAAGCCTTTGGCAGGGACTAATAAGAGATCTTGAGTTCGAGTCTTTCTTTTCAGTAAGTTACTTTTTGAAAAAAATCATGTAACATTAAGTTATCATATATATTTTATTGTAAAGTGCATTTCATTATCTTATAAAAGTGAATCACTATAAAATAACTTTAATGTTTTTTGTTTTTTTAATATTGTTTTTTTAATATTATTTTTTGAATGCAATTTTAATTTATAAATTAACTTCATTGTGAAAGTGATTCTCACTTATTTTATAAAAGTGGATCACTTCGTGTAAAAGTAATGTATTTATAAAAATGAGCTTATATGCAAAGTTAGAGAAGGAAATGAAACTTTGTTTACTCGGCAACATCATAGTGCATCCATCACCATGTAGGCCAACCTCTACCTTCTATGTGGCACTTTGGTTACCTTTTGTGTTTTTCTTAAAAAGGGCATGACTTTGACATCCAAAGTCAATTTTTAATGTCTTTTTTTAACCTATCTTTTCGAGAACTTTCCATCCAAACAGAGAGTTTCTGCTTTTGAAGCCATCTTATCTACATATTTTAATATGTTCAATCCAAGTGATCTCTTACTTACTAGTTCAAACTACTTCTCATGGAAATATCGTATGGAGGATGTACTACAAAGTAAAGGACTTTACTAGATTACCTTGGAAAAAGAAATTGCCCCTACTAATGTCTCAAAGAAAGGAAAATGATTTAATAAAAATGACAAAGCACGTGCATTAATCAAATGTTTATCTCCAGTGATTTATGGTTTCACCTTCAAGGAGTTGATAAATAAGATGACGCTTGGAAAAAGTTGCCCCCCCATATTTAGTAAACACAATGAGATTCAAGCCCACCAGCTTGAAAACCAATTGATTTCTTTAAATCCTAGTGATTGAAAATTATCTATCTGAGTTCGAAACACTCAAACATTTACTTGAAGATTATAACATAGAAAAGAAAGTTGACTAATTGATATACGTTATTCTGGCTAAGCTTGCTAGTGCATATTTTGTTTTTTTGTCTACTTTTCACTCCATTAGAGAAGCTCTAGGGGTTGCTTACACACCACCTGATCTTGAATCTTCTTATGATTCTTTGATTAGAGAGCAAGATAAGCTCTTGCATCTTGGAGTGATCAACACTACAAGTAAATATAACAAAGCCTTAGTGACACAACAAAAGGATAAAGCAAATCATCCAAAGAAGCAACATCCTGGCAAAAACAAGCAAAACAAGGGTCCCAAACCCTGTTAGTCAACTCCTACTCCCAATGGTGACAAAGGAACAACATCAAAAAGTAAGAAGACTGAGAGAAATTGCAATTTTTGTGGGCGATGTTACCACACAATCTAGCACCCTGTGCAAAGCCTTCACAAGGCACTAAGACAAGTGGAACATGGAAGATGTCGCCATTGTCACCTATGAAACAATTTTCCTCTCTTTAGTGAAGAAATATAGCTAAATTCTAGGTTAAATTAGGATTTTATTTGCAAACAAAATCAGAAAAAAAAAAATAGAAGTAAAAATCAGCCTTAAGACCTTATATGTTTTTCCTTGGATGGTTGTAGTAACATTTCAAAAAATAGTATTAGGGTTTCAACAATGAGTTTAGGGAAATAGTATGCCTAAACACCCTAGATGTTTAAGTTTCTATGGTTGAAAATAAAATAAAAAATTGCAGCAAATTTGAACAATTTTGATTGACTGTTATGGAGAAAAAGATTAGTGCCTACTCCTTTGGGCATATGGGGTCAAAAAGAAGTCATTCTTTGAGAGAATGAAGTGGATAATTTTAGGGTGAGGCTTATAGGTTGTCCACTACTATCCTTAGGTAATCCTCCTAAAATGTTTGGGGAATGATACAAGGGAAGGTTCCTCCACTAGTAAACCTTCCAAGGATTTTGACAATGGGATTTGTTTAAAAATGATCAAATAGGGTGAAGAATCACCACTTGAGAACAACATCAATCTAACGGTGCATATTTAAACAAAATCATAAGATGAAAAGAGTAGACTTACTCAAAACATCCTCCATCCATCAAAACCCTAGTTTCCATGTCATCCAAGTAGTAAAAGATCCATAAGCATTAGATCCCAAAGAAGTCACCCTAGTTAACCACCCATGGTATTCTTCATGAAAGAGATAAGTAAAAGTAGACAAGTAGTGATAAATATCCATAAGTAGAAATTATTTGAAAGTGAGAAGTGCTTCTCTTAATTATATGAGAGATCTAGCACCCTTCTCACAATACAAGCCATAAAAACATAAAATAATGCATTTATCTCTTATAAGCCCTAGAAATGAGGTAAAAAGACATAAACAATCCATGATACAAGAGTGGATAGGTCTCTAAGACCCTGCAACGATGCCTTCAAGATGAAGTAGACGCTCTCATACATAAAATCGTCCCACAAATAAGTGCTCAAAAGCTCACACATGTGGCATGTGTGGCCTCAAAGGGGGATGACTCACTCCACAGTCATGAAAAGAGGCTCAAAAAGTGAATCGTTGTGATGGAAGGGTGAAACGTTTCATCTCCAAGGGTTCCTCAAAGCCTCCAAAAGTTGTGATGTCAACAAAAGGTGTCATATCATCCTCAAGGAGCCCCAACATCCCATCATGGTGTGCAATCATCATAAAGGTACAATGTTCATCCTCCAAGTGCAATGTCTCGTCATCAAAGGGTGACGTCCCATCATCAAAGGGTGCCATCATGCATGGAAAGGAGCCATGCCATCTCTCCAAGTGCAACATCCTCAAGAAAAGGCCTAACGTCTTCCTCAAAAGGTGAAACATCCCATCAAATCAATTTTCCTCTAGGTGGAACGCCCCATCATTAATGACCTCAAGGTCATGTCCACACCTTCTAGGGAGTCCCCTTATTAGAGCCATGTGATCAAATTCTCTAATGTCCTCCTAAGGGTGTCAAAGGACATCCTTCAAGTGAATGGGATGGCCTCCATACAAGTAGGGTAATACCCCCTCAAGCATCCTCCCAAGGATCCAAATGTCATCAATCATGTGCAATCATCATCCAAAGAGTGTATCATGTGGTCCAAGAGGCATCATGAAGATCAGAGGGAAAACACATAATCCAAACACAACATATAAAGTGAGTTATATTAATACAAAATCCATTAGATAGATCTCAAAGAATACCCTCTTCAAATTCACACTAGCTTACAAAATTATGCAATTTGCTAAGTCTAGGTATGGGAGGGTCATTATTCCCCCCTATTAGGTGTGCTAGTACTCGGACCAAGAGGTATGTCCCATGGAACCCATCAAGGAGTATGTGTAATGGTAGTGGCATGGATTGGGGTTTACTTCATGGGGTGGATGCCATTAACATGCAAGGCCATGTATAATATTCATCCTCGTGATTGCCTTTGTAGAGGGAGAACTTATGCAATGAAATACCCTTTCCTTGACACTGTGTCTTTCCAAACCATTGTTTTTCCTTTTCTTTATAGATTTGACCTCTTTTTGCTTTTGACATTTCATTTGTTATGTCCTTTTACAAGATATACATGCATTGCATAGGAATTAGGGTGATGGCCTCTTACTGAGGGGGTAGATCTCATGCTTCTCATTTTTCTTGGTTTTTAATACTTAGCTTTTCTTAGTTGTTTCTTTTCCCCACATTTTGAATTGGAGATTTTGTTCTTTTTATGTCTTTTTTTATAAAGTTGCATCAACCTCGGGCTTTCTAACCCCTTCTTTTCATGGGATTGTGAAGAATAGACCTTTTGGGGGTACATGTAACACCCAAACCAAAAGAAAGGACAACATATATGTGACAGATGAAATGTGTTATTTATGGTAAGGGATATGGACACGTTACCCCCATTAAACCCCCCCAGTAGTACAACTTTTCCCAGGTGTGACAACACTTGACTAGAAAATGATACTGGATGTTGGGTATGTGTTATATTCTTTGCACGAGTAGTAGTGTTTGAGCGCCTGTGCCGGGCATGCAGGGGGGCAGAGCCCCCCGCACAGGGGTTCGGGGGCAGCGCCCCCACATTTTTTTTTTTCGGGCCGACATATTTTCGCCGGGCCGACATATTTCCGGGACGACATATTACCGGGCCGACATATTTTCGGGACCACATGATATTAGGTGGTTTTTCGGCACATGGTTTTTGCCGATGGTTTTCTATTTCCAGTTAAGGAATTAGGGTTTTGGACTAATCCAGGTCATTGGGTTAGGGTTTTGGATGCCGCTGG
>SNQJ01S0030148.1:108163-152964 GCA_010110895.2 Picea sitchensis
AATATATCATGCCTCTTAAAAAACTTATATTATTATAGAGTAAGTCATATTGCATTTGAAGTATTTTATACGATAGTTTTATAAATAATTTTTAGGGAAATGAACATCCATACAAACTAAAAACATCATTATACTTATTAAATCTCCATCTAAATAAAATCTACAACATACAATACATATAAAATAACATGATCATCGTCTATGATTAAAAGAAGTGAGTCAAATATACCAATATTAGATCGGTATCATGTCAAACAACTTATATCTTAAAAAAAAACAAATATCTCATTTGAAATGTATATCGTAACATTTATGGAGATCTTAAAAAAGAACAGATATCGCATTTCAAATTTATGTCATATCATTCATGAAGAAATTTAATTGAATTTGACAACATCCATCCTAAGTAGTAAAGTAAAATCATCATACATAATAAATATACATTCAAAAATCATCGACCACTTCCAATATATATATATATATATATTAACAAGTCAATATTGATAAGATCATCATCATATATAACTAAAACAAATGAAAATCAAATATGCTAGTAGATCAATAACATGTCAAAATGATACGTGGACAATAGTCGACATAAGTCAAAATGGTATAAGTCCAAATGATATAAGTGAAAATGATAAATGATGTAACTCAAAATGATACATGTCAAAATGGTACATGTCCAAATGATATAAGTGAAAATGATAAATGATGTAACTCAAAATGATACATGTCAAAATGATATATACAAGTCAATATGATACATGTGCAAATGATACATGTCAAAATGATACAACTCAATAATATGGTACTGCAGGTGAAAATGATACATATGATAGTAAACATGAAAAGAGGCATCATAACTATATATCAACAATGATCCATGATGGAGTCTATATGATCAATGTCACTAGCTACTACCAACAACTCGCTCATCATCATCATCATCACTATCATGATGAACATCAATGTGATCATCATCGTCATCTACCCTTGTGTCTTCTGCATATGCCTCATCATCATCATCTTCGGTGTCTATATCAGACCCATTATAATCTGGATCTTCTGGACGACCCATGTTCTGCAAAAAAAAAACATTCAAAATGAAAAGTTATTATTTATTCATGCAATAATTAATTTTTGTGTTATATTTCTAATATTACAACATATGAAACGAAACCATAATCATATTACATCATGTCAAAGTGCACATACCATAATAAAATTTCAAATAAGTTACAAATAAGATGTCATTCCAATGATGTAAAACATAAAACAATTCCAATAAACGTTAGTAAAAATCATAAAAAAAATTGTTATACATTTTAACTATCAACTGTAAATTCTATTACATAACTGTAAGTGCCAACCCTCTCCATTTTGTGCTATATATGATTAAGTTTTCCTCGAAGATCCTTTCAGAGTTAACTGGTCTATATATCTTCTTCTCTTATATTTCACAAATGAATATTTTTCTAGGACATTTTGGCATTGTAATATGCTTCAAAGGTCCTTTGAGAATGAACTAGTCTATAGGTAATTATGAAGATGCTCTAGATTCTTATTCAACTAGGCCACATCCAAATGTCAATCCTTCCAAAGAAAGCATTTGTATGTTTATGAAACTGTGCCTCGGGAGCGGATGGACAAAGTGGTCACTTAGTCCATGCCAAAACAAGTTTGCAACATCTCAAGGAACTCAAAAATGTTTCTCCATTAGGTTTTTATGCCTCGAGGAGGTATTAGCCCTAGAATATTCAAGACATCATTGCCATGGCACATAACAACCCTAGAATATTCAAGACATTAAGCCCTAAAGGGCGGAAAATTATGACAGAAATGTAATAAAAGGTGTCAAGGTGTATTCCAAGGGAGAAAGATGACAATTAATCCCTAGACGTCAAGCTAACAAGGCTGGAAATTTAGGGTAAGTCTTATGTTTCCATGCCTTGCCTTGATATGCCATGCCTTTCCATGCCATTCCATGCCTTTCCTTGCCATGCCTTGCCTTTCCTTTCCTTTCCTTGCCTTGCCTTTCCATGCCATGCCATGTCATGCCTTGCCATTCCATGGCTTGCCTTGTCTTGTCATGCCATGTCATGCCTTGCCATTCCATGGCTTGCCTTGTCTTGTCATGCCATGTCATGCCATGCCTTTCCTTGCCATGCCTTGCATTGTCTTGCCTTGTCATGCCATGCATTTTCTTGCCTTTCCATGCCATACCATGCCTTGCCTTTGCATGCTTGGCCTTGCCATGCCTTTCCTTGTCATGCCTTGCTATGGTATGGTATGCCTTTCCATGCCATGCCTTTCCATACCATGCCTTGCATTCACTTTCCATGCCATGTCTTTCCATACCATGCCTTTCCATGCTATGCCTTGCCATGTCATACTATGCCTCTCCATACCACGCCTTTCCATGCCATGCCTTTCCATACCATGCATTGCCTTTCCATGCCATGCCTTTCCTTGCGTTGTCTTTCCATGCCATGCCACGACATGCCTTGTCTTTGCATGATCCAGAATCGGATCCAGGAGCCTGACAGAGCTCAAAAAGGCTAAAAAATGAAAGTTCTCGGAATCGGACGAAACCAATTCCATTGCAATCGGTTCATCGTGCTGATTCCGGCCATATATTTACTTTCTCAAACGGGCTCTGTATGCGAGAGTTATCACACTCTGATCAGATTCCCAAACAACTAAAAAGTCAAAAGGTTAACTGACAAAATGTCAATGCTGACGTCATCATGACACCACCAAAGCTATTTCAAGATGCTGACGTGGCAGAAGCAGGTGATGACAAGTGGTGACCTGTGACTGGGCAGATGTTGCAGAATTGGACCAATACAATACCGACATGTGGCATGTGAATTGTCAAATGTGGTGGTGCCACGTGGCCCAGGCATGGGCAACCACGTGGCACCCAGTCATTAAACGAAGTGGCAAGTTTCAAAATTTTTGGGGGTCCGTGGGTTTTGAACCCACGACCTATGGCCAGGTCCAACGTCTTGAGAAATGGTCGAACACCAATGCGCCCACATGTTTCTTGTTATAGTAAACATATTTAAATATTTAAATATTTCAATCTATGTGCATGGAGGGCAGAAAGGGGTTGGGGCTAAGCCCCAACCCACAGTTTCATTGTTTGTGTGTAACCATAAGGGCGCGGGCCATGTATAACCCCCAATGCGCATGTTAAGCACTGTTCACCATCTATTTTGGGGTTATGACCATGGTATGGGCGCATTATTGGAGGCGCGGTCCTATGTTTTTATTGCCACATGACCATGGATTTCAGACTACGGGGCCAACGCACAGCCCTATGGGCTGGCGCTTGGCCATATTTAGTTTCCATATGACCGAAATAAGGGGGGTGTGCACCAGTCAAGGGGGCTTAAGCCCTATAATTAACATAAATGGGATTTATTATATGGTTTTTGGATTTTATTGATTTTTAAGCCTGTAATAGTGGATTTTGGCCATTATTGGGAGATATTGGGCTCTTTTTGAGCTTTGATTTTGGGAGGAAGTTGGGGAATGTTAAACAAATTCAGATCTATATAAACTAGGTCTGTTTGAGGTCATGGGGGAAGTCAGAGAAGAGTTATGCTGAAGCAAAGCCAAGTCAAAGCCATTTTTATGCAGGGAAGTTGTTGAGGAGCAGGCGCTTGCGGGCCATTTCTGGGAGCTCCGGTCATCCATTTTGCGTGCTGTTTCTTTTGCTGGGTTCTAGAGATCTAGAAGAACATGACCACATCAGTCTTGTATCCTTATGCCATTTCTACGATGTACTTGTTAAGCTTTGAACAAAAATAAAGAAACCTCCCCCATTGAGACAAAGGCCCGGAGACATAGGCAATTTTGTGTCGAACTCCGTTATCACTTCTCTTGTTATGGTTTGATGTTCTTATTGCTTCAATTAAGATATTTATATGAGTTTATGGCTATGATATAATTCTCTTATCCTCATCCTCTTTCATTAAGCTTCCTGAATGGTTAATAAACGCATGCAAAAATAAATCAACCACAATCATTAAAAGATCTTTTCGGATCAAGTCGTATCAGAGCTAGTTGACATTTGGAATTTGAGTTTTGCATGTTAGCCAGGGAAGAGCTCATATCAAGGGAGAAAATGGCATCTACAGGAGGAATTTCTCAAAATGAGAAGGAGTTCAGAAATTTGGTGTCTGCCATGGCTGAGATGGTGAAGGTGTTGTATGAAGACTACTTGGAACGAAAGAGCATGGTTCAAGTGAAAGCTTCAAAGAACAACAAAGCAAAAGAAGGATTGAAGGAAGTGCCTTCTACATATGTTTCAGAAAAAAACTCTGAGGTATGTAGTGAAGGTCATTCATCAATTTCCCCTTCTTCTCATCAAGTTGGTTTTGGTGCATTTGAAAAACATACAAAAGGTGTAGGTTTGAGAATACTAACCAAGATGGGTTATGAAGAAGGAAAGGGCCTTAGATGCAAAGGTCAAGGAATTGTTAATCCTATTGAGTTTGTGGAAAGGCCTCGATATTTGGGATTGGGATATGGCGAAGGGGACCTTGGAACAACCTCCAAGATAGGTTCCAAAAACTTCGAAAGCAAGTAATGCTTCAAATGGCCAACTTAAGACATTGCAGGAACACTTCACAAAAGGTAATGGCGCATCACTTCAGGATTGTGGTAGTGAATGCAAGACGTCTCCAAAGAAAAGTGAAGATCCACATGGAAGGTATAATGGTCATGTTTATACCAGTTCTCCTTTTGATTATAATAAGCATAATCAAGTAATCCAGAACTTGTGGAATCGTTGTCCATGTACTTATTATCATTCACTCAAGCATTGTGTTGCCAAGTGTTGGAAGAGACAAACTTTGTGTAGGAAACCTATGTTGACCAGGAAGGAAACACGACATAAAGGTTCAACTCCACAACAGAAGCAAGAGAAGGGTGAATAGGTCTGGATGCCAAAAACTCATTGCACGTTTTGCAACAAGGGTGGACATAAAAAGGCTAGTTGTTGGAAGCTTAATCTGGAGCTTCGTCTGAGGAAGGACAAAAGGATTTCCCATGTACTCGCGAAGGAGTAAAGATTACCAGTGAAGTAAGAGGAACACTGTGAAGAAAAGAAACCAGCCACTTGGTTTTTCCAGAAGTGGATGTCTCAACTTCATTGTATTTTGCTTCCATTAATGTAATCAAACATGTTGAAATGATGACATGTTATAACATCATTTTTGTACAACATCGTGTTTTGTTTTTCTCTTTATGAGTATGTAATCAGTCAAAGTCTATTTTTGTAACCTTTTGGGGACCAAAATGTCCTTTAGTGGGGAGGTGTGATCTAGAATCGGATCCAGGAGCCTGACAGGGCTAAAAAAGGCTCAAAAATGAAAGTTCTCGGAATCAGATGAAACCAATTCCATTGCGACCGACTCGTCACATTGATTCCGACCATATATTTACTTTCTCAAACGGGCTCCGTATACAAGAGTTATCACACTCTGATCAGATTCCCAAACAACTAAAAAGTCAAAAGGTCAACTGACAAAAAGTCAATGCTAACGTCAGCATGACATCACAAAAGCTATTTTCGGGTGCTGACGTCAGGATGACATCACCAAAGCTATTTCAGGATGATAATGTGGTAGAAGCAGCTGATGACAAGTGGCGACCTGTGACTAGGCAGATGTTGTAGACTTGGACTAATACAATACTGACACGTGGCATGTGAATTGCCAAATGCGGTGGTGCCACGTGGCACCCAATCATCAAATGAAGTGGCAAGTTTCAAAATTTTTGGGGGTCTGTGGGTTTTGAAACCACGACCTATGGCCAGGCCCAACGTCTTGAGAAATGGTCCAACACCAATGCGCCCACGTGTTTCTTGTTATAGTAAACACATTTAAATATTTAAATATTTCAATGTATGTGCATGGAGGGCGGAAAGGGGTTGGGGCTAAGCCCCAACCCACAGTTTCATTGTTTGCGTGTAACCACAGGGGCGTGGGCCATGTATAACCTCCAGTGCGCATGTTAAGCACCATTCACCATCTATTTTAGGGATATGACCATGGTATGGGCGCATTTTTGGAGGCGCGGTCCTATGTTTTTATTGCCACATGACCATGGATTTCGGACTAAGGGGCCAACACACAACCCTATGGGTTGACGCTTGGACATATTTAGTTTCCATATGACCGAACTAAGGGGGGCGCACGCTAGTCAAGGGGGCTTAAGCCCTATAATTAACATAAATGGGTTTTATTATATGGTTTTTGGATTTTATTGATTTTCAAGCTTGTAATAGTGGATTTTGGCCATTATTGGGAGATATTGGGCTCTTTTTGAGCCCAGATTTTGGGAGGAAGTTGGGGAATGTTAACCAACTTCAGATCTATATAAACAGGGCCTGTTTGAGGCCATGGGGGTAGTCAAAGTAGAGTTATGCTGAAGCAAAGCAAAGCCAAAGCCATTTTTATGCGGGGAAGCTGTTGAGGAGCAGACGCTTACGAGCTATTTCTGGGAGCTCCGCTCATCCGTTTTGCGTGTCGTTTCTTTTGCTGGGTTCTAGAGATCTGGAAGAACATGACTAGATCAATCTTGTAGCCTTATGACATTGCTGTGATGTACTTATTGAGCTTTTAACATAAATAAATAAGCCTCCCCCACTGAGACAAAGGCCCAGAGATGTAGGCAATTTTGTGTCGAACTTTGTTATCACTTCTCTTGTTATGGTTTTATGTTCTTATTGCTTCAGTTCAGATATGTATATGAGTTTATGGCTGTGATATAATTCTCTTATCCTTATCCTCTTTCATTAAGCTTCCTGAATGGTTAATAAATGCATGCAAAAATAACTCAACCACAATCATTAAAAGATCTTTTCGGATCATTGCATGCCTTGCCTTGCTATGCCAGTTATTGGCTTCAGGGGGACTCCTTTGTGGTATCCTTGGCATGGTATGGTATGGTATGGTATTCCTTGCCATGCCATGGTATAGTATGGTATGGTATGTAATTGTATTCCTTGCCTTGCCATGCTATGGTATGGTATCCTTGCAGGCATGGTATGGTATGGTATGGTATGCCTTACCTTTCCATGCTATGGTATGCCTTTCCATGACATGAATTTCCATACCATGCCTTGCATTTACTTGCCATGCCTTATCTTTCCATACCATGCATTTCCATACCATGCCTTGCCCTACCATGCATTTCCTTTCCATGCCATGCCTTTCTATACCATGCCTTGCCATGTCACGCATCTCCTTACCTTGCCATGCCTTGTCATGCCATGCCATGCCATGCCATGCCTTGCCATGTCATGCATTGTCTTGCCTTGCCTTTGCATGCCTCAGCATGGTATGGTATGGTATGGTATGCCTTGCCTTGCCATGCCATGGTATGGTATGGTATGGTATGACATGTCTTGCTTTGTCATGCCATGATATGGTATGGTATTCCTTGCCTTTCCATGCTATGGTATGGTATGGTATTCCTTTCCATGCCTTTCCATGCCATGCCTTTCCTTGCCATGCCATACCATGTGTTTCCATACCATGCCTTGCCATGCCATGCCTTGCCATACCATGCATTGCCTTTCCATACCATGCCTTTCCATACCATGCCTTGTCATGCCATGCCTTTCCATGCCTTGCCCTGCCCTACCACACCATGCCTTTTCATACCATGCCTCATGCCATGCCTTATCATACGCCCCCAAACCAAATTGGACACATGTCCCTGAATGGCTCGAGGAGGCGAGTTGCAACTCGTGATAAAACTCAAATCGTGACTTGGATGGACGAATCATCAGTTGCATTGGATCCATAACATCAGGTTTCAGCTAGTGGGGCCCCTTTGTTATCATTCCATTGACCGAAAAACAATTTGTTGGAGTATCTCCAACATTAGGGTTTTGCTCAATGAGGCATAATGCAATTTCTGAAGAGGAGGTTGATTTTCAAGAACATTGTGTCGGGTGTTCTTGGGTAGTGTAGTCACGTGAGCCTTGGAAAAATAGACTTGCGAGAGCTTACAAAACTCCGTTATGTTGCTCAGTTAGGATTTTATGCCCTCGAACCAAATTGGCCACATGTCCATCAATGGCTTGAGGAGGCGAGTTGAAACTCATGATAAAACTCAAACTGAGACTCAGATGGGTGAACCACTAGTTGTATTGGATCCAGAGCACTAGTTTTCAGCTAGTGGCCCCCCTACACTATCATTACGTCGATCGAAAAATCGTTTGATGGAGTATCTCTAACACTAGTGTTTTGCTCAATGAGGCATAGTACAAGTTTGGAAGAAGAGGTCGATTTTCAAGAATACTATGTCGGGAATTTTTGGGTAGTGTAGTCGCATGGGCCTTGGCCAAACAGACTTGCGGGAGCTTACGAAACTCCATTATGCTACTTCGTTTGGATTTTACGCCATTGGACCAAATTGGCCACATGTCCCTGAATGACTTGAGGAGGCGAGTTGCAACTCGCGATAAAACTCAAACCGGGACTCAGATGTACGAATCAACAATTGAATTGGATCCAGAGCACCGATTTATAGCTAGTGGGCCCCCTCCGCTATCATTCCGTAGACTAGATAACCGTTTGTTGGAGTATCTCAAGCACTAGGGTTTTGCTCAATGAGGTATAGTGCAATTTCTGAAGAGGAGGTTGATTTTCAAGAACATTTTGTCAGGTGTTTTTAGGTAGTGTAGTTGCGTGGGCCTTGGCCAAACAAACTTGTGGGAGCTTACGAAACTCCATTATGCTGCTCGGTTTGGATTTTATGCCCCTAGACCAAATTGGCCACATGTTGTTGAATGGCTTGAGGAGGCTTGTTGCAACTTGCGATAAAAATCAAACTGGGACTCAGATGGGCAAACCGCTGGTTTCATTGGATCCAGAGCACCAGGTTTCAGCTAGTGAGGCCCCTATGCCATCATTCCATTGACCAGAAAACCATTTGATGGAGTATCTTCGACACTAGTGTTTTGCTCAATGAGGCATAGTGCAAGTTCAAAAGAGGAGGTTGATTTTCAAGAACATTGTGTCAAACATTTGTGGGTACTGTAGTCGCGTGGGCCTTGGCCAAATAGAGTTCCAGGAGCTTACAATTTTTTTTTATGCTTCTCGGTTTGGATTTTACGCCCTTAGACCAAATTGGCCACATGTCCATGAAGGACTTGAGGAGGTGAGTTGCAACTCACAATAAAACTCAAACTGAGACTCGAATTTACAAATCATTAGTTGTATGTCTCTAAATGTCTTGAGGAGGCGAGTTGAAACTCACGATAAAACTCGAACCGAGACTTGGATGGGAAAACTGTCGGTTGCATTGGATCTGGAGCATTGGTTTTCAACTAGTCGGGCCCCTACGTTATCATTCCGTCGACCAGAAAATCGTTTGTTGGAGTATCTCCGACACTAGTGTTTTTCTCAATGAGGCATAGTGTAAGTTATGCAGAAGAGGTATATTTTCAAGAACACTGTTTTAGGTGTTTGTGGGTAGTGTAGTTGTGTGGTCCTTGGCCAAACAGATTTGCAGGAGCTTACGAAACTTCGTTATGTTGCTCGGTTTGGATTTTATTCCCCCGGAGCAAATTGGCCACATGTCCCTCAATAACTTGAGGAGGCGAGTTGCAAATCGCGATAAAACTCTAACCGAGACTTGGATGGACAAATCCTTAGTTGCATTGGATCTGGAGCACTAGGTTTCATCTAGTGGAGCCCCTCCACTATCATTATGTCGACCGAAAAACCATTTGTTGGAGTATCTCTAACACTAGGGTTTTTCTCAATGAGGCATAGTGCAATTTCTAAAGAGGAGGTCGATTTTCTAGAAAACTGTGTTGGGAATTTTTCGGTAGTTTAGTCGCATGGCCCTTGGAAAATCAGACTTGCGGGAGCTTAGGAAACTTTGTTATGCTGCTCGGTTTGGATTTTAAGCCCCTAGACCAAATTGGCCACATGTCACTGAATGGATTGAGGAGGCGAGTTGAAACTCGCGATAAAACTCAAACTGAGACTCGGATGGGCGAACCGTCAGTTGCATTGGATTCAAAGCACTGGGCTTTAGCTAGTGGGGCCCCTACACTATCATTTCGTCAACTGAAAAACCATTTTCTAGAGTATCTCTGGCACTAGTGTTTTGCTCAATGAGGCATAATGCAATTTCTGAAGAGGAGGTTGATTTTCAAGAACACCATGTCAGGAGATTTTGGGTAGTGTACGTGGGCCTTGGCCAAACAGACTTGTGGGATCTTACAAAACTTCATTATGATGCTCAATTTGGATTTTATGCCCTCAAACCAAATTGGCCACATGTCGTTGAATGGCTTGAGGAGGCGAGTTGCAACTCGCGATAAAAATCAAAGAAGAGGGATCATAAGGAACGACAATGTTTTTATTCATTTCCTTATTCCGGGTTATGGATTAAACAATCACTATATGGTTGAGTGTTAGAGGAAGCAGTCCAACACCAAAGATTGTGAGATTCGACTACATAACCAAGTTGTAGATTCATGTATCCTGTGGCTACAAACTAGTGCTACCTATGGATACATAACCACCCAAGTTCTAGGGTCTAAAAAGAAGAATGTAGATAATAGAAGTAAAACTAGATGGTTGTAATAAGTATCACTCTATCTCATTAATTGAACTCTCTCTATGAGAAAAATAATGGATTTAATATAAATACAACGAGCTTGCTTTTTTGGATTAGTGAAACATCAACAAAGTTACACATGCCACAAATCACTCCATAAAGCAAGGGAAAACAATTCATTCAAATATAAGTAAGCTTAACTTGTTGCATGTGCATGAAATCATTGAAGTAAGCTGCAAGAAGTGTGTGTAAAAATAAATTGTGCATGCACCATATGCACCAACACCCCCCATAAACACAACTTGGGTGGGCTTGTGGTGGTGATGTAGAGATAAAGAGATGGGTTTCAACAAATATGAAGCCATTTTTGATACCCATTTACAAAATGATGCTCTCAATAAGTGAGGATGGGGAAAACACAGTGGGAACCACCCGCCCCCCAAGAGAATATAAAGAGAAGACTAAGGAGCCCACTCTAAAGAAGAAGTTGCATGAACCCCCAAGCATCCACAATTAAGATGGGTCATGTTGCAAAATTTCGGGTGTCATGAGGGTAACTTAAAGAGCCCTCATAAAAACAAATATTTCTCACAATTATTAGTTGATTGGTGGTGGTATTGAGAAGTCAATAACCCTTAACACCATCTGGATACACTACAAAAATGTAAGGTTGGATTTATGGATCCATAGCCTTGCATCTCTCTGTATGAATGTGAACCCATAATTGAGTATCTAATAGTCTGAAGTGTTTTATGGTGAGTTTTTGACTACTACATGCCTTGAAAGGAGTAACACCTATACCCATGCTCTACTTGCTAAGATATTGCAAACAATGGTAATTGAGATGGCCAAATTTCTCATGCCATAATATGCACACCTCATTAGAATGAGTGAGAAGAATAGTAGAAGGAGACTTGGAAGATCTATGCATCCTTTAAGAGGGACCTTTAACACCGGAGTTTTGAATCATACAAAAATGACTTTCTTATAAGATCTATGCATGATACAAATTGACTTTGAGGGTCATCACATGAGGTTTTTTCCCTTCCCCTTTCCATAATTATTCATCACTTCACCTACCTTTGACTTGGGGAATTAGGAAATACTCATTGTCCTAGGACTTGTCACATGTCTAAGGGTTAATGTTCTTCCCCTTTGGTAAAAACTTATGTGTACATTAAAACTAACCTTGTTGTTATGTTATGTTAAGAGAAATCACTAAGTGTATGCCACCTAATGGCTTGCCAGAAAGTTGGACCCACCACTCCAAGTGGGCACCTTGCATTAGGATCTTGTTGACGGGCGTAAGTAACACACTGTCAACTGGAAGGATAGATCTGGAATGGGGTTGTCTAATTAACCCAAGTCGTTTGGGATGATCTATCCTGACGGGTTTAATGGCTCTGTTAGCCAACTAAGGTACTAAAACAAAGAAAAGAAATAAACTATTCTAAAGCTACAACTACGATACTATGTGCATGAATTTAATTATTTACAAGTGTTAAAACAGAAACATAAATATGAATAGGGTATTTACAAATTGCAAGTTTTGGTGGATGTCTTGCGAAATCAATGTTTTTACAATTGTTAATGAAGTAGATAAAGAAAACACATATTTTTATATTTTCTGTTTAATAATCTAAAATCTAAGAACTCTAAAGATACTAATAGAACATAATTTGAAACAAGAACAGAATAATAGTCACATCCAATTTAATCTGTCTTATTTCATTAATAAATCAGCTAATAACAAAAATAGAATATGAATAAAACTAACCTGAGATTAGTCACATAATGTGTCTATATCCCTGTGCAATTCAAACTTCCAGCTATCTTGCCCGTGAGAGAAACTTGTAATAGGCATGCTAACATTCCCAGAATAAACTCAAGGTATTTTTGGAGCAATGATATAAGAGTAGAGAAATAAACATATAGATCTAGTGACCTTGTAATGATGAGTTCTTATAGTAAAAGAAATTTAACATGAAGCATTCATATAACACATCAATTTAACATCAAGCATAAATCAATGATATTAAAATGAAATAATGATCACAGATACAATATATGAACAACAAATTATAGACATAATTTAAAGTGTTGAATAAAATGAAACATTATATGCTAATAAGACTAAAGTTGTTTAACATATTAATATTCCATAATATAAAAGGCAAAACGTAATGGAACAGTGTCAC
This sequence comes from Picea sitchensis, assembly GCA_010110895.2. Classification (NCBI taxonomy): domain Eukaryota; kingdom Viridiplantae; phylum Streptophyta; class Pinopsida; order Pinales; family Pinaceae; genus Picea; species Picea sitchensis. Next base: position 120,961 of record SNQJ01S0030148.1, read on the forward strand.
ATTGGTCTAAAGCCGAAATGTGAACAACTTGTCCATACAGTCTTGGGAATTACATGTCCATAATGTGTTTGAATCAAATATGTCTTTCACTACAAGAGTGAACATTATTTAAAGTAATCCAGGATCCAAATACTCATATCACACAGGATAGAGTTGAATCTCCCAAAATCAAGTAATATTACAAAAATAGTGAATTGGAAACCACTCATACAAGAGTTGGTTTGTTCAAAATTAAATCAAAGTTTTATAAAACAAAAAGAAGGATAAACTACTGATCATTTAAGCGTATAATTGAAAGTATTTACTCCAAGCAATCAACAACACAATCTCCCATTTGCTCAGAATAGCAAAACCAATTTGATAAATTAGAAAAGCAATTTAATAATAAATAATTATTATTAAAAAGGGACTTGGCTACGGAATCGTAGATTCTGTAGCCAGTCTTAATTTTAGTAAATGAAATCAAAATTCAAATATACTTATTTCACCTTAGATAACATAAATGAAAGAAAGGAAAATAAAATTGTTTTACCATTAAAAATTATCCAAAGAGGGATCAGACAGTTCAGAGTTTATAATTGCCTTGACACTGGTCATATTCTTAATGATTATGTTTCCAGACCTCTTGATTCATTTATTCTTCCTCTCTGTATTTGCCTTGAGATCAAGGTTCTCTTGCATCAACAGATTGTTCTGAGCAGTCAAGGTTCTAATTCGGGCCTGTAAGAGAGGAACATCGGTATAGTAGCATTCTACCCAATCAAGACAACTATCACAGTGTACCAGGGAGATGGCAGATCGATGCAAGACACAGTCGACCAGGGGTGTTTCGGTCTTACCTTCTGTTTGTTTCAGATCGTGCCTAATACCCGAAAATCCCTCTTTACCTTTAAGACATGGAGGTAAATTGGTCACCAAATCATATGGTTCAACATGGGTGATAACCTCCCTCCTGGAAGACCGATCTTCTAGATCTTCTCGAGCTAAGAAGTCCTCTACCTCACGGTCTGAACCCTCATCGATCTCGATCGGATCGATCGAGCTCAGATGAGTATCCTTTATGTTCCTTAGTTTTCTAGAGATTAGGCGACCGACCTTCTTATTCTTGAAGCCCAAATCTGTGCACTGTTGTTTCCTTCCTGTACACAGTCTTTTGACATTAGATTTAACATTAACGTTCAAACTAGCATCTTTCACATGCACATGAGGATCATTTCCCCTCAATTCGACAGTCACTTGTTCTAGAGATCTTGCAGGTGAAAACCTATGCGGTGATCCTTTATATAGAGGTGTTTTATCAATAAACTCTGGTTCATTAATTGAATTAACGAACTGGCTTTCAACCACTGGCTTGCCCGAGTTAGGGTTTGCATTTAAAAGAGGGTTGGTTGTAGGGTCATCCTGGGAGAAACCATTTCTCATTAGAAAGGTCTCCCAACTGTCACCTATGTTCGACAGATGATACACCAACAAAATTTTAAAAAGTCCATGGTGGAACAGGCTCGAATTGATAACTTGTCGCTTGTAACGCTTGGACATCTTGTAGAGACTCATCAATAGGTAAAAGGGCATATCTAAACCAAAACCTATGAAATTCATAAGCAAACGGATATGGTATAGAAAAACCAGACCGTATCGACCTTCGCATGTAACAAATTGTTTCAGAACTAACAATAAACTATGCCATCTAGGTTTTAACAGAGCGATAGGAATACCTTTTATGCAGCAAGTGGTTTTATGGGAGGTCATAAACAAACTCGACATGACCTCTTCTATTCTAGCATTTTTAAACCAGCTCTCGCCCTTTGATGGGATCCCTGCTACTTTGCTCACGAAATCCTCTGTCAATTCTAATTGTATGTCTCCAATATTAGCTTTGAAACCGTCAAAGGTTTGTGCAAAAGCCTTTGCGACCTGAAGATTATAACCCTTGAAATTTTTGAGGAATATATCCCAGCCATGATCCTTTAGATAATCAATAGCGTCGTCATGGGATAGTAAGGCCTGGAATCCGGTTTGACTCTATACAAGCATTGGTGCCATGACCTCTTATAACAAGGAATTAATAGAAATCCCTTTCAGAATAGTTTTAGATCCCCAACGTACGAGCACCAAAAACAGGCTTGAACGAAGAGTGGAAGTATGAAAATAACAGAACCTGGGGGTTATCATAACTCGGATAGGAGAAATGGTGAGAACGAAAACTAGTGGGTTCATCGAATCCCTTACCATCTCTCACGATGAGTGTCGACACCTACATAGTACAAAACCCTATGCAGATATTGAATAGCTTCATTAATGTTTTAAGGGCGATAAGGTAGAAAATATGAAAATTACAATGTGTGCACATTGGCATGAATGTTGATCGACAAAATCATGAGAGAAAGAGTAGCATTTTGCTAAGGTTCTCCATGCATTAAAACATTTTGACAATGAACTATCGAACATTGAATTCATAACAACCATATTAAAACAAAAATTCAATAATGGATTAATCAAACATTTGTTAGATTTGAATTTTAATTACATATCTGTGGTTTTTAAAAAGATATTGCCAAGGCACAAAATTATTAAACCAACCAATTTTTATGTTTAATTCATTCTTAAGTCATGAATTAAAAATAAAAAAGCGAAACATGCAGACAATAAATATTAATAAGGTAAGCTTTAATCAATCATTTTGAAAACTTCAGAACAATGTTTACAAATTGGAGGTGATGTGACTATGGAAAGTCTGTAATCTCTTTGAAAGTGTTAAGAAAGTACAACAAGTCTGTACTCATTGGCATGAATGTTGATACGACCACTAAAATCATGAGAAGAGTATTAACATTTTAACCAAGGTTCTTCATGCATAAAAACAATTCGACAATGAACCATCGGAGCATTGAATTCATAACAACCATATTAAAACAAAAATTCAATAATGGATTAATCAAACATTTGATAAGATTTGAATTTTAATTACATATCTGTGGTTTTTAAAAAGATATTGCCAAGGCACAAAATTATTAAACCAAGCCAATTTTTATGTTTAATTCATGCTTACAGTCATGAATTAAAAGTAAAATAAACGAAAATGCAAACAATAAAGATTAATAAGGTAAGCTTTAATCAATCATTTCAAAACTCAGAACAATGTTTACAAATTGGAGGTGATGGCAGCTATGGAAAGTGTAATCTCTTTCGAAAGTGTTAAATATCAAGAAATTATGTGTGGCTTCCAACAATGGCGACGTATTGGGCGAAGCAGTTATCTCTACATCACCAGAAAATTCATGTTAGGGTAAATAAAAAAAACAAAATTTTAAGAGACAGTTTATAACAAGTCAAGCATTCTGATCAAAACTCAAAAAATAACATAGTATAACATTAGATGTATTTATGTCAAAAATGCAATCTGGTATCAAGTCTTGATTACGAGTGGAACGATGTCTAGGCTGCCGACTCCAATACTGTTGACAGGGCCACTGCTGCCAGCAGGCGTCCATAGCCTCGACAAGGATGTCATTTAACCCAGCCTAACACCTCTGTCCTATCCAAGAGTCGTCCATTCATGATAAAGAACCTATTTATTTTTGATTAATTCCAAAAGACATACCTGAAAATTTTCTTAAACCCAACATTGCTTCGCTGCCAGCAGGCCTGTTTAGTACCCCAACGAAGTTGCCTTAGCATCATGTATGCATTTACCCACTGCCAGCAGACTTGTTCAGCGTCTCGACGGGTTTACAAACACTTCCCACACCTTGCAGTGCTTTCAACTCTCTAGAATTTGTTTATAAATTTGCAGAAACTTTATGATATTCAAGAGAGCGGGGTGATACTGAAAATTTCAGATTTTGAAAACAAAACTTGATCCTTTACAACTTATTTTCTCTTTTAATGACCTTCATCATGATCTGAACACTTAGATTTCTGTTAATAAACCATCTCAAGGATAGGAAGGTATAATTGAGTTGTTTTGTTTTAAAACAAGGATATCGTTAAGAGTTTTACTAATGATAATCGTGTCTTCTCGTAATTTTAAAGTGAAACCAGGAACATTGTTTTGAATAGAAATTTACTTCTACTGATCCGAGTTTTAGCATTTACAACATTGGTGCTTTGAGGAGTCGTCAATTGCTGCTCATGAATAAAAATTCTGATTTCCCTTTCCACAAATGGAATGGTGACTTAGATGTGATTATTTGGAAAACAAATCAAAATTAGGCAAAATGAAAAAAACCAAAATTCAAAATAGAAAAGAAAATTAAAAATATGTACAAAAGGGTGGATCTGAAATCATTAGGTGAAATACCTTTTGAGAGCTTGGCCATTCACTGGGAAAGTGTCTGGATGTCCCTCCAGATTATGCAGACGGAAAGAGCCGGGACCCAATTTTTTTCAGAAATTACAAATGGTCCCAACCACAGATTTTGGAACTTGGTGTCTTCCCTCTTTCCCTCATGAGCTTTGTCCCACTTGAGAACCAAGTCCCCAACATCGAAATTCCTATCTGAAGAAGAATTTGAATCAAACCATCTTTTTACAATTTGTTGATGCTGATCTAGTTTCTGCTTTGCTTGTGTTCTCACTTCCTCCAATTTTAACAAGGCATTTATTCGATTTTCTAGAGGGCACTTCTCTTCTTGAAATTTCTATGACAGTTGTAGGGAGGGAAGTAAAACATGCGGAGGGAGAATAACTTCTCTTCTGTAGATGAGRAAGAAAGGGGAATTACCAACAGAGGCTTTTGGGGTTACCYTATCAACCCAAAGTGCATTGTGCCAATTCTTGTGATTTTCTGAAACTATCCTTTTAATAATCTTGATCAAATTTTTGTTCGTCGATTCTACTAGGCCATTTCCTTGAGGGTAGTAGCTAGAAAAATACTTCAGTTTAATCCCTTTTTCCAAAGAAAAAACATTCATATCAAGGGATGAAAAGTAAGAGGCATTGTCAAAAACTAGACATTCGGGGATGCTGAATCGAGTGATGATATGGGAGTTAAGGAAAGATACTACCTGATTTGTATTCACCACTTTCAAAGGTGCAACTTTGGACCATCTGGTAAAATAATCCGTTGATGTAAGAATATACTTGTGCTGCTGAGAAGAAGAGAGATTAATTGGTCCTATGATGTCAAGGCCCCATTTATTAAAAGGGGAATCTACAGTAACATGCTGCAAAGGGAATGCTGCCTTTTTCACTAAACCTAGGAATGGAATTTACGTTAAATGCTAAAAATTTATGCATCAAACTCCATACCTCTGTCTGGTAGCTTTTCAGATGTGGTGATAAGAAATGTATAACGTTTCTTACCTGCCTAACCACGATTTCCGAATCACTAAATACTATCAAATTCCTCACATCCATATCCAAAGATTTCCTGAGTCCTTGTAGAAGTGCTTCGTATTTGGTCATGTTATTGGTACATTCGAACTCTAATTGGCAAGCAATAAACGTCTTATTACTTGTAGGATCAATGAGTACACAACCAACACCTGCTCCTTCCTTGGATTTGGATCCATCAAAGTATAAGGATCGTATCTGTGCTTTGTCAGAAGTACTTGGCATATTATTCAAAGCTAACGTATGAGTGTAGGTTGCAACTTCGGATTGCTGCGCAAGATTAGTCATAGGAGAGATTTCGGTCATCAAATTACCAAATAAGGTATTCATTCCCTACAATTCAAATGAATTAGAAGATGTTATGAAAGGTTCATTTGCATCATTTAGATATGTCATGGTATGCTTGAGATTACGTTCTCTGTTTATCCTTATTTTGTTGGGTTGTCCATTTTCAGGCAACCACAAGTGAGACCAATTTGTGGCAAAGTAACCGTGCAACTACTCCGACCAATCCCTTCTTAGGAACAAACCATAAACTTTGGGGATATCAACAATGATAATATCAATTATCTGATGAACTTTCGGATTGAATGATAGTCTAATCAGTACATTTTTAAGCTCACTAATTACTTTAACGTTAGTTTGATCTAGCTGAATGATTTTAAGGTCAGAAGTTTTAACTTCTACATTTATTTTTTGGAAAAAAGATAGAGGCATCGAGTTTGATGATGCACCAGAATCGACCATGCAATTATGTACATTCCGATTAAAAATTTCAAAGGTTAACCAAAAAGGTGGGACATTTTTTCGAGCATTAACAACAAAATTCTACTGATTTTTAATTGTTGTCCCTAAAACAATTTTATCTACATTTCCTACAGTTTTTTCTGCTAAGTCCCTTTTCTCTGAGGGTTTAGATGTTGTTTTAGTTGGGACCTTTTTGGTAGTATTTAAATCAATTTCTGCTGATTTTTTGCTGTTAGGATCGTTCTTTTTGTTGTTTTCAGTGATACTTTGAAGCATTTTTTGCAAAATAAGGGGAAATTTCAGTAGCTCAAAAACAAAAATATTAGCCTTCAATTTTTTTAGTTCTTCAATTAAATCATATTATAAAATAGGGTCTGCTAAGATTTGTTTAATTTCAGCTTGCTTTGATTGTCTTGGAAACACATTTTTACTCATTTCAGAAGAGGGTTTGTTTTGGGTTTTGCTTCTTGTATTGTAGGGGTGGACAGTTTCGAAGTTTGCTTGGAAAATACTATCCTACAGGTGACCAAAAATATAAGGAGATGAATCTTCCTCTTTCGATACCCATTCCTCTACTACATCTTCAGAGTTACCAGGAGGAACAGAAGCAAAATTATCATGAGCTTCTAAGATGGTTTGCAAAGCATACTGTAAACTTTCAAAATTTAGATCTTCTGTGGCCGGGTTTGGCTGGTTGGGAGGAAAAGGTTTTCTGAAAGGAGGTTTAAAACTTACTTTGCTTGTTGATACCTCCTCGACTGATCTATTTAGGTGAACGACCTGATTGGACAATTTTTGGAAAGCTTTCTGCAAGATTTCTAAGTCTAAATTTTCTTGTTGATTCTTAAGTTGGGGTGGCCTAGTGAGAATTTCTACTTTCTTTTTAGAAGATGGAGCCGTTTCAACTTCACTGCTAAGATTGTCTTTTAATCTTAATATATATTTTTCAATTTGGCTTGCCTCCTCAAAGGCTTCTAACAATGTGTTATTTTTAGCCCTTTTGACCCATATGGCTATATTATTGTGCAAGGCTTTAGTATAGTATGCAACAATTAGACTTTTTGTAGGCATTGAATTTGCAGGGATTTTATTCTTCAAAGTGAGAAATCTTTGGTTAAATTATTTCACTTTTTCCTTAGGATTCAATTTTAGACTAGAGAGTTCCATAACCAAGACTTCATGAGATTTATCATCTCCAAATTTTTCCAAGAAACAAGTTTCAAACTTGTCCCAAAATACGATGGTCTAGGGCTGCTGGGAAAAATACCATGTGAAGGAATTTCTCTCAAAAGTATAAGGGAATAATCTGCATACTACATCCTCCTGTTCAACACTCTGGAGTCTAATGGCCAACATAAATTTTTTGATGTGATCCTTAGCAGATTGTTTAGAATCTGGATCAAATTTAGGCAACCATTTCTCCAAGTGTTTAAGTAATGGGTGTTGAGGTCCGAGTACAATCACTACATCTTGATCAAGCCAAGGTCTAGCAGGGTTGTTTTGATTTGCCATGGGGGTTGGTGGTGTCGAAGGCTGAGATGGTTCTGATGAAGAACTGCCTTCATCTGAAGACTTTCCTCCTGAAGAGGATGGAGATGAATCAGGAGGGGAAGGTGGAATACCAGATCCTCCGACTCTGAGGATAGGTGTTTCAGCAGGATTGGTAGTACTTTCACCTAACGGGTTTTGGAGCAGATTAGTGCCTTGAAGTTGTTCTCGGATGTCTGAGAAATCAAGGGGTTGATTAAGTGGCCTACTAGGTTGTTTGATACGGGCTAAGGCACTATGTGTTCTTATGAGTGAGCGACGAACAATTTCTTAGACGTCGACCCCTTGAGGAACTGGTGTCACTGGTTCGACGAGAATCTTAGAGTTATCGTTTGAGGTAGTTGTTGTTTCAAGTGTAACGTTATTGTCTGAGCGACTACACATTACGACAGGGGAGGGAGTGTGTGGGGGAGGAGTCTTGCGACCTCCACGTGCCATCAATTAAATTCAAACCCTCCTTCTAGCGCCATTTGTTGACGGGCGTAAGTAACACACCGTCAACTGGAAGGATAGATCTAGATCAGGGTTGTCTAATTAACCCAAGCCGTTTGGGATGATCTATACTGACGAGTTTAATGGCTCTGTTAACCAACTAAGGTCCTAAAACAAAGAAAATAAATAAACTATTCTAAAGCTACAACTATGATGCTATGTACATGAATTTAATTATTTACAAGTGTTAAAACAAAAACATAAATATGAACAGGGTATTTACAAATTGCAAGTTTTGGTGGATGTCTTGCGAAATCAATGTTTTTGCAATTGTTAATGAAGTAGATAAAGAAAGCACATATTTTTATATTTTCTGTTTAATAATCTAAAATCTAAGAACTCTAAAGATACTAATAAAACATAATTTGAAACAATAACATAATAATAGTCACAACCAATTTAAACTGTCTTATTTCATTAATAAATCAACTAATAAAAAAAATAGAATACGAATAAAACTAACCTGAGATTTTTCACATAATGTGTCTATATCCCTGCACAATTCAAACTTCCAGCTATCTTGCCCGTGAGAGAAACCTATAACATGCTTGTGCTAAGATTCCCAGAATAAACTCAAGGTATTTTTGGAGCAATGATATAAAACAAAGAAATAAACATATAGGTCTAGTGACCTTGTAATGATGAGTGCTTATAGTAAAAGAAATTTAACATGAAGCATTTATATAACACATAAATTTAACATCAAGCATAAAACAATGATATTAAAATGAAATAACGATCATAGATACAATATATGAACAACAAATTATAGACAGAATTTAAAGTGTTGAATAAAATGAAACATTATATGCTAATAAGACTAAAGCTGTTTAACATATTAATATTCCATAATATAAAAGGCAAAACGTAATGGAACAGTGTCACACTGGTCTAAAGCCGAAATGTGAACAACTCATCCATACAGTCTTGGGAATTACATGTCCATAATGCGTTCGAATCAAAGATGTCTTTCACTACAAGAGTGAACAATATTTAAAGTAATCGAGGATCCAAATACTCATATCACACAGGATAGAGTTGAATCTCCCAAAATCAAGTAATATTACAAATATAGTGAATTGGAAACCACTCGTACAAGAGTTGGTTTGTTCAAAATTAAATCAAAGTTTTATAAAACATAAAGAAGGAGAAACTACTGATCATTTAAGCATATAATTGAAAGTATTTACTCCAAGCAATCAACAACACAATCTCCCATTTCCTAAGAATAGCAAAACCAATTTGATAAATTAGAAAAACAATTGACTAACAACTAATTATTATTAAAAAGGGACTTGGCTATAGAATCGTAGATTTTGTAGCTAGTCTTAATTTTAGTAAATGAAATCAAAATTCAAATCTACTTATTTTGCCTTAGATAACAAAAATGAATGAAAGGAAAATAAAATTATTTTACCATTAAAAATTGGCCAAAGAGGGATCAGACAGTTCAGAGTTTATAATTGCCTTGACACTAGTTGTATTCTTAATGATTATGTTTCCAGACATCTTGATTCGTTTATTCTTCCTCTTTGTATGTGCCTTGAGATCAAGGTTTGCTTGCATCAACAGATCGTTCTAAGCAGTCAAGGTTCTAATTCAGGCTTGTAAGAGAGGAACATCGGTATAGTGTGTTCTACCCAATTGAGACAACTATCACAGTGTACCGAGGAGATGGTAGATCGATGCAAGACACAATCGACCAAGGGTGTTTCAGTCTTACCTTCTGTTTTTTTCAGATCATGCCCAATACATGAAAATCCCTCTTTACCTTTAAGACACAGAGGTAAATTGGTCACAGAATCATATGGTTCAACATGGGTGATAACCTCCTTCCTAGAAAAATGATCTTCTGGATCTTCTCGAGCTAAGAAGTCCTCTACCTCACGGTCTGAACCCTCATCAATCTCGATCAGATCGATTGAGCTCAGATGAGTATCCTTTATGTTCCTTAGTTTTCTAGAGATTAGGTGACCAACCTTCTTATTCTTGAAACCCAAATCTGTGCATTGTTGTTTCCTTCCTCTACAAAGTTTTTTGACATCAGATTTAACATTAACATTCAAACTAGCATCGTTCATAGGCACATGAGGATCATTTCCCCTCAATTTGGCACTCACTTGTTCTGGAGATCTTGTAGGTGAAAATCTATGTGGTGATCCTTTATATAGAGGGGTTTTATCAATAAACTCTGGTTCATTAATTGAATTAATGAACCGACTTTCAACCACTGGCTTGCCCAAGTTAGGGTTTGCATTTAAAAGAGGGTTGGTTGTAGGGTAAGCCTGGGTGAAATCATTTCTCATCAGAAAGGTCTCCCAACTACCACCTATGTTCGACAAATGATACACCAACAAAATTTTAACAAGTCCATGGTGGAACCGGTTCGAATTGATACCCCGTCGCTTGTAATGCAAGGCGAAAATGCAAGTACAACAGGTCTGTACTCATTGGCATGAATGTTGATACGACCACTAAAATCATGAGAAGAGTATTAACATTTTAACCAAGGTTCTTCATGCATCAAAACAATTCGACAATGAACCATTAGATCATTGAATTCATAACAACCATATTAAAACAAAAATTCAATAATGGATTAATTGAACATTTGATAAGATTTTAATTTTAATTACATATGGGTGGCTTTTAAAAAGATATTTCCAAGGCACAAAATTATTAAACCAAGCCGAGTTTTATGTTTAATTGATGCTTACAGTCATGAATTAAAAATAAAACAAACGGAAATGAAAACAATAAATATTAATAAGGTAAGCTTTAATCAATCATTTCGAAACTCAGAAAAATGTTTACAAATTGGAGGTGATGGTAGCTACAGAAAGTGTAATCTCTTTCGAAAGTGTTAAATATTAAAAAATTATGTGTGGCTGCCAATAGATCTATGTACTATGCCTCTAGATCCATGATGTTTCCTTGGGATCCCTGCATTATATTGGAATACGTGTCACTGCTTTAGTATCTGTGACAGTGCATCGGGCTATGACAAGGATGCCACATCATCATAGTTGTCACATGGACCACTCAAAGATTCCCTCTTTGCACAGTTGGAGACCTTCATGCATGAATATTCCCTCCTAGACCACATGTGGGAGGATTTTTGAGACATTTGAGGGTTTCTAGGAGGTGGTTACACATGGTCATAGGTTGGTATGATGGCTACAGGATGATGTGGCATTGACCATATTGATTTATTTGATGAGTGCCATAGTTAAGTAGCCACACATGTTATACTACATTGGATACTTGTCTTGGATGAGCCACATGTGTGGCATGATGTAATGCATATGGAGTTAGTTACATCTTGAGACAACCACATCCTTTATTCTATGGGTTATTTGGAGGAGCGCTCTATGTCTATGGGCTCATCTTTGACCACTTCTTCACATTTTTTATGGATGCTGGCTACTTTTGATTAGGGTGGACTTGATCTAGCCCCTCTAGCTCACATGTGTGATTATTAGTTACACATTTGACCAATTTTGAGGGGGCACTCATGTATTGGAGTATTGTGAGGGCAGTTTGGTCCCACTTATTGTATTTTTCTCATGGTTTTGACTTGGGCTAATGCTTTTTTCCCATAGTTTGAGTTAGCACATTGTATTACACCTTGTATTGAGAAGTATCCTTAGCTTTATTCCCTTTGACCATTGTCATGTTTCCTTTGCATTGAGGTAGGATGTCCTAGGGCTCTTCCTTCTTGCTTTAGCCAAGCCTTAAGATCACCTTAGTAATACTTGGAAAACATTCATAGAGGACCAATCCCCCATCCACTCATGAAGAAGTATATTAGCCATAGCCAATCCCTGAGAGAAATCCTCTTAGGTGCCTTTCAACATTGAATTGTCTTCAAATGCTAAGCTTCACCTAGAATTTGTGTAGTGACCCCATAGCCCTTTCTTGGCATTGGTCTATCCTTTTCTTCAACCACAAAAACAAAAATCATCTCTTGTACTTTTTGTTTGATTCATAATCTATGGCTTAAAAAAATGATTGATCTCATGTTGGATTGCTAGATATAAGTGGGGCCTTGTTTGTTAAATCTTTTCTTACTTAGATCTACCTCATGCTAACTGATTTTTTTTTATTTTTTGTGGTATATCTTGAAGTTGGAATAAATTGGATTTTGGATCTTGTTTAAAGGTTGATTACTTTCAGATTTGATCCTCTTTTATAAGTAAACTCTAAAAGTGCTTAACCTTACACATTGATAATTGTCTAAATGCACCATTTCTTTTCAGTGTTCAAGCATTATTGACTTGCTAAATCACCCCTTGATTGAATCAACACACTAAAGGGTGCAATGACCTGGTAGATAAGCCAATGAATTGTCATTTTTGGAAACTAAATTTTGCTATTAAATATGAACGTCCAAGGTTTTAAGGTTATTGTTTAGACTTAAGTGTTTTTTCATGTTCAAGGACACATAGTCACAAAGGATTGGGTTCTTGTCTAAGAAATCTATTATAGCAAGAGACCCTTGGCCTCAAGTGATGAAATGTACCTTTATTGTGTCGTGGTTTTTAGAAAAAAAATATAAAGTTACAAACATGAGCAGATGAAGTGTTGTGATTTCTTATGTTGTATGCTAAATACTAAATGTAGAAGATCCATAATCAATAAATAAACCAGAGTACTCCTTTTCTTGACAATGTTTTGCATCCTAGTTATCAATACCCAATTTTGTTGCTTGAATTGGTGCAATAATTCAACATCTAGACTAGAATATGACAATACTACTACGTGGTTTTTCCATTGTAGATTTGTGTTATTTGTTGTATGCAATTTTATCTGAAAAGAGCCTGTTGACTTGAATTTCATGGAACACTGCCAAATTGCCAATATGATATGCCTGCTATCTCAATGTGCTACTATAAATTCAATTGCTTTTAATATTTCATATATTCTATATTTTTGTCTATAGAGGCATTTATAGTATAATCTGACAATATAGGTTCCAAAACACGAGAGCATTTTATCTTGTACAGACACTCTTTGGCACCTAGGAAACAAATCTGGATCGAACAATTAAGATTTTTTTTTTAATAGATGTTGTTGCTATATATGAAAAACCACAATCATCTATGACAACATATATTTGACAACACACTCGATATCTTGCACAAGTTCTCTTAATTAATTAGTTCGAAGGGAACATGTAAGCCACATTGACTGTAATTTGCATCCTTGGTGAAGAATGAGAAGCTGTAGAATAAGAGGCGACATATGTAGACATTAAATACCTTTAAGATAACAAAACCAAACCAAAACCTTTGAGTTGGAAGTCTCATTTGCAACTTACCAAGCCACACAAAGATACTCTCAACTTATGTAGGCCTTGTACAACTAGATGCTTTGAATGTAAGGTTTGGAGATACCCAAAACCTTAAACTTGGAAGTTTCATTTGCAACTTTATAAGCCACATATACATACTCCCAACTGATGCAAGCCTTACGGCGATATGCTCTGAATGTTAAGATTTGGAGTTACCTTCATGTATTGGGTGCATACGTGGTAGTTTTCCACATCATGATTTGTTGGTTCTTTTTTTAAGTAAATAACATTATATTGTTGTAGTCAAGGAAACTTAAGTAATTTGATTTTGTATTTCAAGTTTTTAGGATGCTCATATAACAATGGACTTTGCTTGCATGTACCACATGCCAATGGCATCAATATCATGATTTTACATCTACATGATACACAAATCTGCACTCATAAAATTAATCTACAACTAAAATAGAAATATTGAAAACACTGATCAAAATTTCAGATCTGCATAAACATAATTTCTGAATGGAAAACTCAAGATTGAAGACACCACATATTAATAAATGACATCAGCCTTACAAGTAGATAGAGACGAGATCTAATAAATTACCAACATGAATATAGTGGACAACAAATAAAACTTTGAAACAACAATCACTATCTTCTCATTCACATTATAGAAAATTTAAAATAATGTCTTCAAGGGACTACAATGGCTTCTCAAAGTTCTTAGGCCCACTCTAAGTAGAGCTACTCTACTCAAGCTCACTATATATAATCCTAACTAGTGTGTCCACTCTTACTAAGTCAAACTTGACAAGAGAGGAAAGAACGATTGCAAAAGTAATCACTAATCTCATGAAATCAATCATTTGCCACATGTAACAAGGAATTTCTCCTTATGGATGCACCCTACTTAGGATGTGTAACTATTGTAATAAATGCCTCATAATGTATAAGGAATTCATCACAAGTGTAAGGAATTTGTCATAGGGTGTACAATAATCTCTCCTATGTGGCACATCCATCCTATAATGAATCCCCTTTGACAACTTGGAACAATAAAAAACTCCTTTGCAAGGAAGGTGTGAGTGTAGACAAACTCAAGTGTAGACATCACATATTAAAAAATTAGATTATCTCTGCAAATAGATAGAGATTAGATCTAATAAATTAGTGGCATGAATATAGTGGACAACAACTAAAATCTTGAAACAAAAATCACTATCTTCTCATTCACACAATAGAAAAGTTACAATAATGTTTTCAAGGGACTAAAATGGCTTCTCAAAGTTCTTAGGCATTCTCTTAATAGAATCACTTTACTCAAGCTCACTATATATAATCTTAACCGGTGTGCCCTTTCTTATTAATTCAAACTTGACAAGAGAGGGAAGAGTGGTTACAATAGTAATGGCTAACAATATCCTTTATAAAAAGAATCAATCATCACTTGTAGTAATGAATATCTTCTCAAGGGATGCACCCTACCTAGCATGTGTAACTCTTGTAATAAATGCCTCATATGTGCAAGAGGAATTCATCATAATTGTCATGGGATTTGTGATAACTTTAAACTTACCAAAAATTGAAGATTCCAAGCATCATAAGTGTAAGAAATCCATCAATCTATCCCATGTGGCACACCCATCATACAATGAATCCCCTTCGACACTCATGTGGCCCCTTTTGGGAAAAAATTCTAGAAACAATGGAAAATTCACTCCTTTGTGAGGAAGGGGTTCTCCACCAAGCCAACCTTCTCTCTAAGAATCTCAAACTTCTCGTTTGTAAGGGGTTTTGTTAAAATGTCAACAACTTGCAAATCAGTGGAAATTTAATCAAGAACAATAGGTCCCATTTTTGTGTATCTATCAGGAAATGGTATTGGATATGAATGTGCCTGAAGCAATCATGAAACACTAGATTCTTAAGGAGATTGATGCAACTTTGATTATCACAATACACAAAAATGGACACCAAATCTACACTCAAATTGCGAATTCAAATGGCTTCACAACATGACAATGATGTTTCCATATACTTTGCTTCAATTGAACTAAGAGCATGTGTTGCCTACTTCCTATTGAACCAAGAAATCATTCATGATCCCACACTGAAGTAGTGACCATAAGTACTCTTCATTTTGCTTGCATCTCTTTTCCAATTTAAATATACAAATCCATGTAACAAACACTCTCCATCTCCCACATAATTCATGCCATACTAAAGTCTTCCCTTCAGATATCTAGGTGCATGTCTCACATATTTTTAATGAATATGTCTTGGGTTTAGCCATGCACCAACTCATAGTATTCACTACAAAACAAATACTAAGTTTGGTATTCACAAGACACATAAGGGAACCAATCACTTGCTATAAAAAGATGGATCTGCCAAATTGGGATCTAAATCAACAAACAACTTCAAATTTGGCACCACACGAGTGGCCAAGGGTTTGCAATCTAGCCTCTAAAATTTCTTTAGAATCTCCACTATGTACTTCTGTTGTCCAAGGAAGACTTCACTTACACCCTACCAAACCACTAGACCCAAAAAGTAATGCATAAGGTCAATGTCCTTCATGTCATATTTGGTTGGCAACTTCTTGCACCATGCGATGAACTTCTTTGAACTACCTATAATAATCATATCATCTACATGTAGTACCAAAACAAGCAAATCTGATTTACCATATAAAAAATAAAGATGTGGATTTACTACGGTGTTAGTGAAGCCCAACTTCACTCATCATTCCTTGAGTACTGTGCATGTGGTCCCTACATCTCATAAAGGACCTTCTTCAATTTACACACATGGGTGTCTCATCCATGCACCTCAAAACCTCTTCGTTAATTTATGTAGATTTTATCTTCAATCAAACATTTTAAAAAATTGTGTTTACATCCATTTGGTATAAAGGCCAACAAAAAAATGATGCAATAAACATGATTACTCTAATAGAAGTGTAACTTGCAACTAGAGGAATAGTCTCCTCATAGTCAACTCCCTCTTTCTAGAGAATCTTTTGGCTATGAATCAAGCTTTTACTTCATTATGCTTCCATTTATTGCATGCTTAATATTGTACAACCATTTGGAATCTATCATAGATTTCCCCATTAGTCTTGGCACAATCTCTCATACATCATTCTTTTAGATAGAGTTACACTCCTCAACCATGGAATCATGTCACACCTACTTTGTATTAGTCTCCTCAAAGTTGGAAGGATCTACTTGAATGATAGAAGACATAAATGCAACATAATAGTGATATCTTCTAGGTGGATAATTTACTCAAAAAATAGACCTTAATGCTCCCACTTGCTTTGCTTCCTTCAATGTCTAGGTAGACCTTAATGCACCCACTTGCTTTGCTTCCTTTAATGCTTTTGAATAAAACACCGTGTCATGTGTTTTTGGGTAGTGTAGTTGCGTGGACCTTGGCCAAACAAACTTGCAGGAGCTTACATGACTCTGTTATGTTGCTCGGTTTGGATTTTATGCCCCCAAACCAAATTGGCCACATGTCCCTGAATGACTTGAGGAGGCGAGTTGCAACTCATGATTAAACTCAAATCGAGACTCAGATGGATGAAATTTCCATTACATTAGATCCAAAGCATTGTTTTTCAGATAGTGGGGCCCCTACACTATCATTCTGTCGATCGAAAAACCATTTGTTGCAGTATTTATGGCAATAGGGTTTTGGTCAATGAGGCATAGTGCAATTTCTGAAGAGGAGGTTGATTTTCAAGAACCATGTGTCGAGCATTTTTGGCTAGTGTATTCGTGTGGGCCTTGGACAAATAGATTTGTGTGAGCGTACATAACTTCGTTATGCTGTTCGGTTTGGATTTTATGCCCCCAAAACAAATTGGCCACATGTCCCTGAATGGCTCGAGGAGGCGAGTTGCAACTCACGATAAAACTCAAATCGAGACTCAAATGGATGAACCATCAGTTGCATTGGTTCCAGAGCACCGAGTTTCAACTAGCGGGGCCCCTCCACTATCATTCCATCGACCGAAAAACCGTTTGTTGGAGTATCTACGACACTAGGGGTTTGGTCAATGAGGCATAGTGCAATTTCTGAAGAGGAGGTTGATTTTCAAGAAAACTATGTAGGGAATTTTTGGCTAGTGTAGTTGCATCGGCCTTGGTCAAATATACTTGTGGGAGCTTAAGAAACTCTGTTATGCTTCTGGATTTTATTCCCTCGGACCAAATTGGCAACATGTCCCTTAATGGCTTGAGGAGGCAAGTTGTAAATCATGATAAAACTCAAACTGGGAATCAGATGGACGAACCGTCAGTTACATTGGTTCTAAAGCACCAGGTTTCAACTAGTGGGCCCCCTCTACTATCATTCTGCTGACCGAAAAACTGTTTGTTACAGTATCTACGACACTAGGGTTTTGGTTAATGAGGCATAGTGCAATATTTGAAGAGGAGGTCAATTTTCAAGAAAATTGTGTCAGGCATTTTTGGCTATTGTAGTCACGTGGGCCTTGGCCAAAAAAACTTGTGGGAGCTTACATAACTCCTTTATGCTGCTCGATTTGGATTTTATGCCCCTGGACCAAATTAGCTACATGTCCCTGAATGGTTTGAGAAGATGAGTTGCAACTCACGATAAAAATCAAAACGAGACTCGAATGCACAAACCGTCAGTTACAATGGATATGTAGCACCAATTTTTAGCTAGCAGGGCCTCTAAACTATCATTCCGTCGATCAGAAAACCATTTGTTGGAGTATCTTTGACACTAAGTTTTTGCTCAGTGCTTATTACATATGTTTGATAGTTTAACAACTTGTTAGGCTAGACATGGCATGGAAAGTGAAGGCATGGAAAGGCAAGGCAAGTGAAGGCATGGAAAGTGAATGCATGGCATGTGAAGGCATGGAAAAGTATGGAATATCAAGACAAGTGAAGGCATGGCATGACAAGGCATGGAAAGGCATGACAAGGCAAGGCATGGCTAGGCAATTGAAGGCAAGGCAAGACAAGGCATAGAAAGTGAAGGCAAGGCAAGGCAAGGTATGGCATGGCATGGCATGAAATTTCAAGGCAAGGCATGACAAGGCAAGTGAAGTCATGACATGGTAAGGTATGGTAAGGCAAGGTATGGCAACACAAGGCATGGTAAGTGAAGGCATGAGACTGCTTCACTCTTGCTAGTTTTCTACTATTGTATTTTCACCTCTCGAACCGGGTCATGATGAATGAAGAAACTTGGAAAGGTTTAAAAGCATGTTCATAAAACCCCAATCTATACCATTTCTCAAGCAACACACACACAAAATGAAGGCAACTAATGATTGTTTTATGAGTTGTAGGTTACCACTTTTCCAACACTCTTTGAACTTAATGGCTGAGTGGTATCCATAGTTGTTTTTATCTCCAGACCATGCCACAAAACTATGCCTAGATCAAACATCTTTCACTAGCAACTACCAGGAATGAGGGATCATGATAAGTGATCAAACTTGGCTCTTATTAAGCTTTCCAAATTGAGGAGCCAAGCCAAATCATATATTCTAAGTTCTCAATACACACTCTACCTTCTGATGAACACAACTCATAGGATGGATTTTGCTACAAGTAGGAGGAGTGTGAACTCAAGGCTAATATTCCCCCCCTCTCACAAAGCATGTAGCATAACCATGAGTTGGATTATGAACTAGGGTAAATTACAAGGGTTTGTCTTTCCAATCTCCATTGTTGGATCACAATAATGACTATAATTTGTCAATGTAAATTAATACCCAAAAACCATCATAATGGATGCTTGTCAATACATTTCATTTTTAACCACATGACATTGCCTTTGCCAAGAGCATTACCCTAGGCGAATGGTGGAGCCTTTACTTGTAACCCACATATACGAATGTCTTGTAGTGGTGGCCAATACTTATAATTTTCCTTGGCATTGCACCTTAAGAATAAGAACTTACATTGAGAGTTGGGATACTTATTAGCTTTCTAGCCATGTTTCACATTGTTATAGGTGTGATAAACCAAAATCACTAGAACTAGAGCATAGAAGCCATGCAAAATTCATAAGCATATCCATACATTTTCAAAATAACCTTGTGAAAATTGAAATGAGTGATTAAGCTACATAGGCACATATGTCATTGTATCAATGCTAATTATCACAACTAATGATTGATGGTGAACATATTAAATAACGTCCTTATCCCACACATCATTTCAATGTCATAAGCCATCATAATTCATAGGACCATATGTCCAACATGAACATTAGTCTTTGACATCATACTAAATTCAGCCATGAAATGATCACACATCACCAACATATCAAACAAACCATGAATTAGTAAACTATAGCATATTCATCAGTTTGACTTTAGTGCACACTAGGAGGATACCTTATAGTGCTTAGTAAGGAATTTGAGCTATTGATCATTAACTAGGGTGAAATTGGTGTTTATTAGAGCCAAGTGGCTATTAAATTTTGTAGTAGGTATCTTCCTTGTGACACTTTGTAATCATGTTTTTGTTAGCCATTTTCAAGGTCAACACTGGTGACACCACTTAAGCTACTACTTCGTGTAATAGTTCATTTGCAACATCTTCGAATTGGACGTGATATAGGTTGTTTGGGCATGTGAATATATTGTAACAAATAACTTGAATGACATAAATAGTAACAATGAGGCAAGTATAAGAATTCATATCCACCCCTGGAAAGGACAATATATGGACCGAATTAGGCAAAACGTTCTACAATCGGTGAAGAAAAAGGACTATGAAGAAGTGTTGGGATACCTAGTAGGGTTTTCAAGAAAATAACTTTCTTGAGCTGACCATTAGGAACCCATTAATAATTTCACCTTTATTTCATGATATAAACCTACCATGCCATAAACTAACAATCAATGTTAGACATATACTAATAGAATAACATGAGTAAGCAGAATAAGCAACATTGTCTAAGGTCTAATTGATTGTACAAGTACCTTCTTAGGCAACCATGTAAAGCTTAAAACCACAATAAATACACCTTGGTAAACTCAAAAAGGAAAAGGTGCTAAAAATGTAAATATGCATGCATAATCTAGACCAACATGAAAATGAAAACAAAACCAGACCTATCAAACTAAACATAAAAGGAAAAAGAGAAAGCATCCCAAAAATTTATAAACAAAATGAAAATGCATGTGCAAAACAACACACACACACACTCACACACACACACACACATTCTTATGTTTTACTATTCTTTTGGTGCGTGTTGGTCCTATATCTATGCTACACACACACACACACACACACACACTTCTATTTTAACATTTTCTTGGTGTGTGTTGGTCCTATGTCAACTATGTTAGTTCAACAAAGCAATAGGGATTTAGGGAAACCCATTCATAGTATGTGAAAATAATCTCTCTTGGATGCCCTTTAACTGGAAAGCATTGTTTCCCATATTTTCTACAATAGTAAATGGTCCTAACTATAGCTTCTAGAATTTAATATCCTTACTCTTGTCTTTGTATACAAAATTCAAGAGCAAGACTCCTTGATCAACTCTAAATAACCTAGCTTTTACCTTATTGTCGTGATATTTCTTTACAACACCCTATCCTTATTTTAGATTATGAGTTGCAAAATCTCATTGCTCTTCTAAGGTTATTAATGCTTTAAATTTATGAGTTATTATATTGTTGTCCAATTCCTTAGTATGGAAGGCTAATCAATAGGTTGTAATCTCCAACTCAGTAGGTATAATTGCCTCTTGTCCATAAACTAATTGAATGCATCTCACTAGTACTAGTTTTGGTCGTTGTCCAATCAACCCAAAAGGCATGTGTTAGTTGTAAGTGTCATTCATGAGTATTGTCACCAATAATATGCTTCATGATTTTCATTAGAGTTTTATTAGTGGATTCGACCAAATTGGCCACATGTCCCTGAAAGGATTGAGGAGGTGAGTTGCAACTCGCGATAAAATCAAACCGAGACTCGGATGGACAAATCGTCAGTTACATTTGATCCGAAGCACCAGGTTTCAGCTGGTGGGCCCCCTCTTCTATCATTTCGTCGATCAAAAAACCATTTGTTGGAGTATCTCCGGAACTAGGGTTTTGCTCAATAAGGCATAGTGCAATGTCTGAAGAGGAGGTCAATTTTCAAGAAATTGTGTCAGGAATTTTTGGGTAGTGTAGTCACGTGAGCCTTGTCCAAACAGACTTGCGGGAGCTTACGAAACTCCATTATGCTGCTCGGTTTGGATTTTATGCCCCTAGACCAAATTGGCCACATGTCCCTGAATGACTTGAGGAGGTGAGTTGCAACTCGTGATAAAACTCAAATCAGGACTTGGATGGACGAACTGTCAATTGCATTAGTTTCGGAGCACTGAGTTTCAGCTAGTGGGGCCCCTTCGCTATCATTTTGTCGATCAAAAATTTGTTTGTTGGAGTATCTACAACACTAGGGTTTTGATCAATGAGGCATAGTGCAATTTCTGAAGAGGAGGTCGATTTTGAAGAACATTGTGTTGGGCATTTTTGGCTAGTGTAGTCATGTGGGACTTGGCCAAACAGACTTGTAGGAGCTTATGGAACTCATTATGCTGCTCGGTTAGGATTTTATGCCGCCAGACCAAATTGGCCACATGTCCCTGAATGGCTTGAGGAGGCGAGTTGCAACTTGCCATAAAACTCAAACCGGGGATGGGATGCATGAACCATCAATTGCATTTGATCTGGAGCATTGTGTTTCAACTAGTGGGGCCCCTACACTATCATTTCGTTGACTGAAAAATTGTTTGTTGGAGTATCTTCAGAACTAGGGTTTTGCTCAGTGCTTATTACATATGTTTGACAATTTACAACTTGTTAGGCTAGACATGGCATGGCAAGTGAAGGCATGGTAAGGAAAGGCAAGTGAAGGCATGGCAAGTGAAGGCATGGTAAGGAAAGGCAAGTGAAGGCATGGCAAGTGAAGGCATGGAAAATCATGGAATGGCATGGCAAGTGAAGGCATGTCATGACAAGACATGACAAGGCAAGACATGGCAAGGCAAGTGAAGGCAAGGCAAGGCAAGGCAAGACATGATAAGGCATGACATGGCATGGAATGGCATGGAAAGGCAAGGCATGGCAAGGAAAGTGAAGGCATGCCATGGCAAGGCAAGGCATGTCAAGGCAAGTGAAGGAAAGGCAAGGCATGTGAAGGCAAGTTAAGCCAAGGCAAGTGAAGGCAAGAGAAGGCAAGGCAAGGAAAGAGAAGGTAAGGCAAGGAAAGTGAAGGCAATGCAAGGCATGGCAAGTGAAGGCTTGGTATTGCTTCACTCTTGCTACTTTTCTACTATTGTATTTTCACCTCTCGATCATTTTTTGGCTTGTCTGAGGCTTCAGGAGAATTTCCCAAGGTAAAACACATAACTAGCTCACTTGTTTTGCTGATATACCTCCCTCATGAGTCTGTTTTTGCCTCTAGTACATTTTTTACTTGTGGCGGGGTCCAACAAAGCACCACAACAAAAAATGTGTCATTGGTTTCTCTATTCCACTATTGTAGCTTCCAAACTAGTCAATTTTGGCCTCCTATTAGATATTTACTTTGTAGTGTATTTGGAAAATCCCTTAAGGGAAAAACACATCACTTACTTCTCTGGTTTTCTTCATCAACTACCAAATTAGGCAGACTAGTTTAGATTTTAGGAGGTGTTCTTGTTTTATAAATTCGCATGTGACCCATGATGTTTTGATTCAATACACATTGTGTGGAAGCTTCTCGGATAAACCACAACTACTGGGATGTGCAATCAACATTATAACTAATTTATAATCATTGGAGAAGTTATTCAATGTATCAAATCCTATGTTTAACCTCTAGAAGTCTCATTTCCTACGTAAAGCAATTGTTTGCAAATGCATTAAAATAACATGTACGAAGATGTGATGAGTAAAGAAAATGAGATCTTATTGACAATGAATGCAATCTAGATCTATGAAGATTATGATGGAAGAAGGATGGAACATTTCATTGGTTCTTGCTTTCTCGTATTTATTTCTTTATCTTTTCTATATAATATTTTTATTGGAAACATCTCTTGTGTCAGTCCTTGTGATTTTGGTCCCTTTCTTCCCTTGTTACTCGTAGAGTTTTACCCGGTTTCTCGGTTAGTATATCCTACAAAATGGTGAAGCCAATAATTTTTCATAGATCTATATAGTGCCTAATAAATTCAGTTTGCCTTGGGATTTGTGCATAATTGTGACAGGTTTTAGGCACACTAGTTTAGCTTCTAAGAGGTTTTCTTGTTTTATAGATTGTGTTAGATGCCCATGCATGTTGTAGGCATGCATGTGCCATCCTTAGGAGTTGAGTTATATTCAATGTCTCTTCTATTTGTGCATGTGTGTTCTATTGTTAGATGAGGAGATAGATCCCTAGGCTAGTAGGGTTCACTACATGTGGATTGTATATTCTAGGAGGAGGGCGTAGGTCCCTAGGAGGTGCATGGATTCACATGTTGCAATCTTCTCGAGTTGGGTGTGCACCATTCCTAATACATTTATCCATGTAGGCAGGTACTCTACTTAAGGTGATTAGGGTTAGGGTTTGACCTCGCCAAATGGAGCTCTCCCTTGCATGGATTTAGATACATTGTAACCTTAAGTATTCCTATTCTATAAAGGAGATGAAGGGCACACCAGTATGTAGCTTAGTATAACCAATTTTTGATCTATAATTATAACTCAATATAACTATGTTAGCAAGGCAAGTGAAGGCATGGCATGGCAAGGCATGGAAAGGCAAGGCATGACAAGGAAAGTGAAGGAAAGGCAAGGCAAGGAAAGTGAAGGCAAAATAAGGCAAGGAAAGGAAAGTGAAGGCAAGGCAAGGCATGGAAAGTGAAGGCAAGGAATAACAAGGCATGGCAAGTGAAGGCAAGGAATGTTAAGGCATGGTAGGTGAAGGCAAGGAATGAAAAGGCATGATAAGGCAAGGAATGGAAAGGCATGGAAAGGCATGACAAGGCAAGGCAAGGAAAGGAAAGTGAAGGCATGGCATGGCAAGGCATGGCAAGGAAAGACATGGAAAGGAAAGTGAAGGCAAGGCAAGGCAAGGCAAAAGCAAGGCATGACAAGGCAAGTGAAGGCATGGCAAGGCATGGCATGAGATGACAAGGCATGGGAAGTGAAGGCATGGCAAGACATGGAATGGCATGAAAGGTGAAGGCTTGGCATGACAAGGTAAGGCCATGACATCACATGACAAGGTAAGGCATGACATGACAGGGCATGACAAGGCAAGGCATAGCATGGCATGACAAGTCATGACATGAGAAGGCATGGCATGAGAAGGCATGGCATGGCATGGCATGGCGTGGCAAGGCAAGTGAAGGCATGAAATGACATGGTAAGTGAAGGCAAGGAATGATAAGTGAAGGAAATAAATGGCATTGCAAGGCAAGTGCAGGCAAGACAATGCAAGGCATGGTGAGTGAAGGGAAGGAATGACAAGGCATGACAAGTGAAGGCAAGGAATGGCAAGGCATGGAAAGGAAAGGCATGTCAAGGAAAATGAAGGCAAGGAAAGGCATGTCAAGTGAAGGGAAGTGAAGGTGTGGAGCATGTTGTCCAAGTCATGCTAAATAATGTTGCGATTGGAAAAATGCCAATAGAGAGACTATCCACATTAGTTTGGATTCCATTTGAATCCCATCATGTTGATTTGATGTGGATAAGTTCACCCTAGAGTTGGCCACTAAGGAGATTAGAATTCTAGTGAATGTCCCCAAGGGGGGATTGACCATACATGTTAGATACCCAAGCCAAGGTGGCTTGGCATACACATAGAGCCAAAAACTATGCTTGACAATTTCATTGTTGTGAGAGAGGGGACAATTGGGTTGCATAATTCCTAGATACTTCGGGCACTAGCCAAGAGGAAGGCTACTTATAATAAAAAACCAAGAAAAACCAAACTTCTTAGGCTTAATGAAATAAATACACACTAAATGTAGCATAATTATCCACTTATAGGGTTGAGAACACATCCTCTAGAGCTTGTTAAGCTTAACATCAAGCATGAGAATATATGGTTCAATTTTGGGAATCGTTGCTTTCAAATGATTTTGTTAAAAATGAAATAACATGGGCTATTAGATGACTCAAGGTTAGTAGGAGTTAGTTTCTGACTTATATTTTGTTTGTTGATGATGTCCTTTTGTTCTATGATGGATCCTTGAGGGAAGCCTATAAATTAAGGGAGATTCTAAATTTGTATAAAACAACCACTAGTAAGGAGATTGATATGTTCAAGTCTCTAATTTATTTCCATGTTATTGAGAAGGCTCAAGAGAGGTTATTGCTTCAATAATTTCATTTTCCCTTGGTATGTAATTGGCTAGTGTGGAAAGCGGGTAATGGAGAGAGTGTAAGAATTGGGTAGACCCTTGGGTAGGCTATGGGAAATATTATTGGTTGTCGGATGAATTGATCTAAAACTTGTAGGGAATTTTCATTTATACACTAGATCATGTGGTGGATCACATGTCATAAACACATGGCATCAAAGGTAGAGATTAGAAAAATTATTGGGATTTGCAAGAGAGAATGTAGCAATGACAATGTTATGTGGAAATTTATCTCATATTCATGTAAGGATTAGGGATGAGGCATATAGTTTGGTTTTCTCCAAGAATCCTATTCTAAGATAATATATTGCAAAGCTAGAGTACAAAACTATGTTATGTAATGCATATCAAGACAAAATCATGGTGGTGGAAGCCCCTTTGGAATATTAGAGATCCTATGAAGACACATGTTTATATGTGGTTGGTGTTGAAAGACAAGGTACTTCTTTGAGATCATTTGCAAAGGAGAAGTAAGCAAGGGCCTGACTTGTGTTCACTTTGTAAGATGGACGAAGAAATTATCATCCATATACTAGTGAAAAGAACCTATGTTAGAGAATATCCAAGGGAGAGAAGCCCTATGAATGTTGGATGGGAATCCAACTTATCCAAAAAGTAGGCAAATATAAATAAATTAAACAGAAGGGGAAAATCCCTGCTAGGAAAAATATGTCTGTTATCAAGAGCCACAAAACAAGGGTTAGTATTTCTAAAATCCATAAATTGCAAGGAACATTCAACAAGTTCATAATATTCAGTGAATAAAGGGAAAGGATGCCCAAATGTGGAGCTATTGACAAAAACTAGGGAAAAAACAAGGCAAGGGATCCTTTAGTTTATTATTGATACCTCGTTCTCCATCCAAATTAAACAAAAAAATATGTAATCATTTACTTTTTTGTAGGAAAAAAATTATCATTTAACATAATAAATATACTTACAAAGGTGCAGATCAAGGCCTATACACCTTTTTGGCCACTGTGATGTGTGGCACAAGGTTTTGCAAGCATAGGTTTGGAGGCCTTGTCCCGAAACATACACTAAGTCAATTTAACTATGCACAAATAAAATATAAAAATCATTTAAGAAATTTGATATAATATTATGAGCAAATTAAAATACTTGGGTACTCTCCTCACCGGACTTCCTCCATGCATCTGACTTCTCATATGATTTTACAAGTTCTTTCCATACTTTTAAACTGACATCAATTGACCTTTTTTTGAGCCTTTTCTCAGGCGAGATTTTTTTTATATTCTTTGTTTGATTGCACCTAAATCTCTTGCAATTGTGAGACATTTGTCTTTTCACCTTTTTTATTGACCAACCTACGCCAAATTCAGACTCCATGTCATAAATTACAACTTTCTGCAGGTGCATTGGTATCTTTGAGAACGAAAAATGGAGATGGTCTTTGAATCGTTGAAGGCATGATTCCTTCAACCTATTCACAAAAACCTTCCCAACATCTCACATTCGGATTTCGATTGAAACCATGTTGTATTCTATCATTGTATCATAGTTCCCAATGCAAGATCCAAAACATGGCATGGTGGAAGAAGTTTGGTTCCCAGCAGTGGCTTCAACATTGGAGGTCTCCGCTCTCTATTCCAAATTACTAGAGGTTATCGTCAATGATTTCCTCTTTGATCTTTTGCTCAATCCAGGAGTGGTTGGGGAATCAACTGATTCTCTTTGACATGGTTGATTTTCTTGCAATGTTTTAGGGGTGTTAGCAGATCATTTTTCTATGTATATTTCAAGTATTTTCAAGTCTACACCATCAAGTTTTTTAATGGCCTCCATCCCCAATATTGAAGCCAAGAACTCTTTCTCCTGGTCAATCTCATGTCCCTAGATATATAAAATAATTTTTTTGTTTTAATTTTTTCAATAAAAAAATAAATAAAAAAAATTGAGACAATTAGAAATCTATAAATTGACAACAACTTACCTCATTGTGGCTAGAATCTGATTCCTTTCCTCTACTTGAAATTTTAAGTGAGTTAGGGAAAATCCCTTCTGTCATGATTTGGGCAAGTCGACTTGGTCATGATTTTAGAAGCTGCTTATTTCTTCTCCCTTCTTCCTGGTTTTTTCCCCACTTCTAACAAGGATAACCAAATGTCAAACTCATCTTTATATTATAGTGTTGTTTAAAATACAAAGTGTACAAAGTATTCCAAATAAGATAGTGATTGTGAGAGAAGAGATGCTTTCTCAATTGAGTCCTAAGAAGGTTTGTGGTGGCCATGTCTAATAATAGTGTTAAGATAACTCTCCCTTGCTTGATTTATGAAATTCTTGCAATATATTAGACCATAAAACATGATGAAATTTATATATCAAGAAGTCCAAATCTAACAGTTGTGAAATTTGATAATTTTGTTACCTCAAAATTGTGGAAATGAAACTTCCTACTATGGTGATCTTTGATGCAACAACTCGTTCGAAATGGAAATCATGGAAATGAAAATGGAACCTCTGTTTGACCTCTGTAAATCTCCGTTCACCCTTAGGAAACCCCCAAACATTTTTTTGGTCACACCCTATCTCCGTTCACCCTAGGAAACCCCCAATTCGTGCTTTGGTCACACCCATCATTTGAAAATGACTTTTACTTCCCCTTCCTGTGTTTTAATTTTAATTTTTTTGGTTTGAGCTATCAGTCGATGCTAAATTTGGTTCCCTCTACACCGACTTTAGCGTCGATTTAAGGCGTAAACGTAATGTATGAGGGGCGCAAGAGTGGGCACAAACAACACCTAGAGTTGCACCTAAACGATGGAATGCACAAAATTTCACAATATTTATATTTTTTTGAGAATGAACCATCCTTAGTCCACCATTAAACAAACCTACAAGAATAAAACCCACCAAGTCTAAAAAATCAAATGAAATGAGAAATCATGGATGAGCATTAACTGCTACATTTACCTTCAATGACTCCACCATGAATAATGATAGAATTGCAAGCAGGTATTGCTCCACTCAGTTCCCTATTGACGAAGCCTCCAAGAAAAAAAACCCACCAAGTCCAAACACACCAGGCTCAACATGCACTAACAAAGAAAATAAGCCATCACAATTAACGTTGGGGTATCCACCCAACCACCTCATTTACCCACAATCAGTCCACCATTAACAAGAGTGGATGTTCATGTCAACCACCACCATAGTTGAGACAAATATATTGTGGATACATTCTTATTATTTTATTTTATTTTTTTGCGAACAATCCTACTACCAATACCCCATGATATTTATCACATCAAATGCATCTAACCTTTTCCCTCAACTAAGGCATTAGGTACATTCATAATCATCAATTGATCATTCTCTTCAAAGTCACAACATCATGGTCAAAAGAATCAAAGTCACGACTCTGTTTCCCCGATCCAAAGGAAGTCTTGACACCACCAATGTTTCCCATGTGTGTTTCTGTTCATCTACGGGCCTTCCCTTAGCCTGGAGGGGAAACTATAGGATAGAAAGTACTTTGAAGGATCAAATATATGAGATTTGAAAGAAGTTGTAGTTACATTGGGGATATCCACAAAGGGATTGGAAGGCTCCACCTTGTTGAGTGTTCTCTCCGAGTTCTTCAACCAAGATAGAGACTGTTGATTCCCATTAGTCCACTTGAGGGCCTTTTCTTTTGGGAATGAAGCCACTAGGTGCCCATGCTGAAAGTAGACCCTACACCCAAATGCAATATGCTTATAATTTAAAAACTAGATCAAGCTATTGTTTCCATACCACAAGACATTTTGATTTGGAATCCCTTAGCTTATATCCATGAAAATATATAAGTGATCAAAATTAGTGGAATATTGAGCCATGGTGGCTTCACTACTACATACATACTTGAACAATATGTCTCTAATAGATTCTGTGGATTTGGGCTCTAGCATTTTAGGGGAAATTTTGGCAGTGTTACCCGAAGTAAATCAGGGACAAGGATTTGGTGTAAGTGTGGAATAAGTTGCTATGGTTTCATGAATACGTCAATGCCTCACATAAACCATGAGGCTTACATTACTTCTTCCAGTTGATCCTCAATACAATCAAATTGAAGAACAAATAAGCCTTTGGCTGGCAAATGAATAGCCATGACTTTCACAAGGAGCCCCATCATGATTGAATCTACATATCACTCTAAACTTTTTGAGATGGATAATCTCATGCTCCACCCATTCATCCTCTAGAACAATATCTAGGATAACCACCTTTTACACATAGAATTTTGAAGAAGGAGGTGAATAAGAGGCTAAAGGCACCCCACCCAATTCAAAACCAAAACCATTCACATTAGACTCGATGAATATCTCTTTAAAAGAGACATAAGGGCCACACAAATTGGGTTTCGACTCCTTGGTAAGGGGGAAAGGTGGAGTCAAATCCTAGAGAGTAAGTGAAATACCTTTGATGTCCATGGAAACCATATAAGCTCAAGGATTAATGATTAAAGTTGCATCGACAGAGGGTTGGATAATCATCGCTACAAGCAAAGGTAGTTTGGTGGTAGGCAAAGGGGGAAAAGAAGGCCCAAGTGCTTCCATGGTTGGTTGAGAAGGCATGGAATTTGAGGTAGTGTTATGAGGAAAATCTCTCTATGGCTAGGGTAAACCACAACAGATGGAAATGACTACAGAAATCAACTCTCTTCTCAAGTATGCTATGAAAATAAATATGCTAGCAAGACAAGATAAAAGGCCTACCTTGTCCAGACGTTCGATGAATTCCACCATTGAGCACTTAACCCAAAGCAATATACCTGCAACTAGTCCTCAACAACCAAGCAAAGAAAGCATATGGTGATATTATATAATGTTAGCACATTCAATAACATAATCCATTAATAAACATGACTAATACGCCCATGGAATAACAATTCAAATATTTTCAAGATATCAATTGGATGGGAAAAGAGTATTTCTATTAATATATGATCAACATAAGTGAAAATGTTACAGACTTATGTGTCGGCATGGTTCAGAACCGAGAAACTAAGTTCCTTCCAGCTGGGCCTCCACCAAAGGAAAGCTCATAAGAGAGAAACAATGAGCTTCTCAATCAATAAGGGAAGATCTTGGGGGTTGAACACTGTGTTCAAACTTAAAGGACAAAGGGATGCAGAATCAATATGAATAAATAATTCCTCCAAAGTAACTTTGCTCTCAAAGTGGAATTCCTTCTCCTCTTTCCATAGCTCAGAATTGGCCCATTTATAGCCTTCAAAATGGAATTGAAGGGTTGAGTAAGAACATTTCCAGTATATGGAAGACCAAGGATCATAGATCTCTTGTCGTGACATGGAAACCCGACATTACTTTTCATTTTCTAGCACAAATCCTGATGTACGCATGCTGTAGTGGAGCAGCCTGCGTATATGCATGCTGTATAGTAGGAAAGATGCGTACATGTGGAAAATTATTTAGTTTTAGTTCTAGATTTTATAAATAGGGATGATGAGTCTACATGGGTAAATGGAAAAAGGCCTTCTGTGCAAGATTGCATAGGGTGAGGCAAATCTTGCTATAACAGATGCCTCCTAATGTGTGAGGTTAGAGGAGTATCTGCGATGGCCGAAATACATTATAAACAACCCAGAAGTGGAGTGATGGGGAACCAGCTGGAAGAACTAGTTTCTCATTACATTCTGTACAGACTTTGCATACATGGATACTGATAGAATTACACTCCAGATCCGTGTGAAAATATACCAAACAAGTGTCCATGGCCATGAATAGGCAAATACAAATGCGGTTATATGCCAATGACTGTCATAGTCACGAATAAGGCCCAGTAGAACTAGTCTCAAAACCAATCTAAATATATCTGTATACAATGGAGTACAATCTGATCTCCCATGATCACTGAAGTCATATAGGTACTAGTCCAATGAAAAGGAAGCAACAACTTAGGGAAGCTATGGCCACATAATGATGTCTTCAAGTCTTCTACACAATACGCCAAGGGTGCAAGTCTACGTCATGTGAATAAAGGATTTGAGGTCCAACACAATGAGATATCGTTTGATTACCAATCATTGAGGTATACCATTAACAAATGTGATACAACCTACCGATGATGAAAGTAGGTATCAAGGCATTGAGTACATTCTTACAAGTGTGATGATCCGGATTATTTTCGGCACGAAATGAGAGCGGAGATATAATAAAGAAATG